>ML253189.1:75283-113630 GCA_005239495.1 Nicotiana undulata | reverse complement strand
GGGGGGGGTTAACTATATGAAATACTCACTGATCATATTACCTAATATAAATACTACACAAAATAAAAATAAATTGTATTTTGCACTGGCATATAAATCTATGAAAGTCTAACGAATTCCTAGAAAAACATAGGGCGTAAAGTAGAAGTGCTAACATGACTAAAACTCATTCTCAACTAATAGGTCTCGCTTATCATATAGATATATTTCTTCCACTGAAGCAACAAATACGAATTAAAGTCTAAAAAAACAGAAAAAGAAAAAGAAAAAACAATCGCCTTTCTTTAAAATTAAACTTGTATGTTGATTAATGAAAATAAAAACGAACCTTATCGGGAGGGGATTTGGATAACTGTTCCATATAAGCCTTACGCTGTTCTAAAGGCTTAGGAGGTAACTGAGGGACATTGAGTACAATATCGATACAGAGATTCCCAAGAGTGGCAATATCAACATCTTTGACAGTAGTGAGGCTTCTGAATTTGTCATCGCCATTGTTGAGAGAGTTAGGGCGGAGTTTAGGGACGGCAATTTCGACGCCTTTGCAGTTGAAATTGGAACAGCGAAGCTTCTTCCTGAGTGGGGGAATTACAAAATTAGGGTTTTGGGGAAATAGGTTTGGAGATAGTAAAAAGGCATGGTTGTGGTGGGTAAGGGTTGCAGAATTGGAAGGTGGTTTGAGGGATATGGTGGCGTGATGATGCATTCAGCTAACTCTCTCAGTCACTGCTCTCAAACAAAATCGTTTTTGACATTTGTAGGAAGAGAGTAACAAGTCAAAAATTGAAACTGAGGGACTATATCATATCATATCATTTCATATTTTATATCACTAAGTGTGAAGACCCTGCTAAAATGATCATATAAAGTTAAATGACTATTTTGCCCTTCAACCAAACAAAAACATTCTAATAAAGTAATAAATTATTACTAAACATGGCTGGAAGAACCACTTTAGCAAAGTCCTTCCCGGGTAGCATTCTCAGTCATGTCACCTAGTATATCAAACTGCATGCCTAGGTGCACAAACAGATTGATACAATTTAGAGAAACTTCATCTGGGGCATGATAAGTGGGGATTTTGACTATTTATTTGCGTCCTTTTTACTTCTGTTTTAGCTCAAAAATGCTTAAAGGTATTCCCGAAAACTAATAAATGTGCTTACTTGTAGAAGTATTGGAAAGTGAGCCAAAGTGATGAAATTCAACTCAAGGAGGAGTATTTTTGGACAAAGACAAAAGTCAAGCAAGATGGCCAAAGTGCGGGCCGCAGAATTTTGTCTGCGGCCGCAGATCCTGAAGAACCTCTGTCAGAAAAGCCTTGCAAAGTGCGTACCGCACAATAATTGTGTGGCCGCAGAAGATGAAGATTAGAGAGTTGGAGTTATGAGTCCATCAAGAAGTGCGGACTGCACTATTATTGTGCGGTCGCAGAACTCAAGAGTGTCGGCGCACTCATAAATATACGGTCCGCAGAACCTGAAGAAGTGCGACCGCAATTCAGAATTGTGCGGCTGCAGAAGTTCCCCTGCAGATTTGCATCAAAGTGCGGACCACACACATAATTGTGTGGCCGCAGAACCTCCGCAAGGACAATTTTGTCCAAAAATTTCAGCTGTGTATAAATAGTCTTTTTTTTCAAAATTAAGTTAAGTTTGAACTTCAGAAAGTAGAGAGCCGTTTTTATTTACTGCTTTGAAAATTTTTATGATAAATTTGTCTATTTTACATTGGATTTTTATCTCTTTATCATTTAATATGAGTTTAATCTTCTTTTCTTCTTTAATTTCTTCATTTTCATCTATGAGTAGCTAAATTCTTAGCTAGGGTTGTAACCCAAACCTAGTGTCGGTGCCTAATGGTGTTTGATTTAGGGCTTGTTTATGGTTGGATGTGTGATATTTAGCCTAGTTCTTGCTTCAATTGTAGAATTAATAGTTGCAAACATTGATTCAAGCCTAATTGACTTAGTCTCTACTTGAGAAAGAGAGATTGAGTCTAGGAAACTTGGCTAACAAGAAATTGGGATAAACTCAAGAAATTGATACTCCAAATTAAAGGGTTGAATCTAGAGATAGTAAAATCTGACTTGAGCATCTATCAACTGTTTTATGAATTACCCATTTGGATTTGAGAAAGCCAAATTGGGCAAAACCACTCTATTACCGAGAGGTATCGAGTGGCTAATTGCGTGTTGATTGCTATATTACACCCCGACCAACGAAACCCGCTCTAAAGCCCACAACCCGTTAGGCAAACACCTTGGTGGAAGTCACATCCCGAGATCTTTTACAAACTTGAAAAAACAACACCAAAAATATCATTCTCTAGTTTTACATTTGCAAACAATAGCTCAATTTAGAAGTAGACAGAAACAACAAAGTATGTGAAAGTGTAGTTTAGCCACGTTATACACTTAGTCCGAGTATATACCTAATCCTATCTGCGCTCCCTAAGGAATCGATCCCGACTCCAAGTCGGGTAATTATAATTGCATCGACCGCTTCACACCCAAAAAGGTGGTGTGAATTCGGGCGATAGCAATTTTGGCGCTGTTGTCGGGGAGCTAAAAACGGATTTAGCTATATCTTTGGTTTTGTGTGTGACTTGTCTTCTTTTCCTTCCGGATTACTAACCTTTTTTTGAAACAATTGTAGGTACAAAAATGGCTCTCAACAATGATCCTCTCGAAAACTTGCCTTTGGGGGGAGGAAGTAGATGATGACCAAGGTGATGAGGTTCCTCTTGAACTTCAAGCAAATAGACGAGGCTGATCGCCTCATGACAATATTCCCGTCCCTCCCTCACCTCCACCAAGAGCGACTCCACACCGAGTGTTGCCAAACAAAGGATACGCAAGTGCCATAGTCCCGCCCCGCGTTAGGACGGGCAACTTCCAAATCACCAATGTTTTGCTCACATTGCTCGAGCAACAGGGATTCTTCACCGGGGCTCCGAGTCAAAATTCATACAAACACTTGAAGGGGTTTGTGGACACTTGCTTGGGGAGTAAACAGACCAACGTCTCCGAGGATGCTATAAGGTTGAGGCTTTTTCCCTTCTCTCTATAGGGGAAAGCCTTGGATTGGTTTTAAAGATTGTCAAACCATTCTATCCGTACATGGGATTAAGTGGCGGAGAAATTCATTGCCAAGTTCTTTTCTCCCAGGCATATGGCTAGTCTTCGGGACGAGATTCTAGCATTCAAGTAAGAACCCAATGAGCCTTTGCACGAGATATGGGAGAGGTACCATACTATGGTGAAAGAGTGACCGAATAATGACATGACTGAGGCTATGATTCAACAAACTTTCTATAGGGGGATCAATACTACCAATCAAGTGGTCAACCAACTTGCCAGTGGGAATTTCATGAAAACACCATATGCCGAAGCTCTTAGATGAAATGACCGATACTTCATCGGCATGGAAAAGTAGAGCTAATGTTCCTCAAGGTGATCCAAATGTGATTCATCTACACAAAAATTGCATGACCATGGGCAAGCAATTGCCGAGTTGACCACCACGATGAATCAATTAGCCAAAGATCAACTTCAACAAGTTCAAGGTCCTAAGCAAGCAAATGCAATGAAATGTGTAAATATGATGGTGAAAAAGCGAAGGCAAAAGGGTCAACAAGTGCAAAACCAAGTGGAGTAATATGTGCAAGATGATAGTGGGTTTGACCAAGATGAATCATACAATGAACAAGAGGAGAAAGTGCAATATGTGAACAACTTCCAAGGGCAAAGAAACAACTCTCAAGGCCGAATCAACAACAACGACGATCATAATAAAGGAAATTAGAACTCAAACCACCAAGGCAATTTGAATGGTGGTAACAAGAATCAAGGTAATTAGAACAATCATAACAATCAAGGCAAATGAAACAATCAAAGCAACCAAGGCAATTGGAGTGGAAACAATCAAGGATATTGGGGAGGCAACAACCAAAGGGGTTGGAATAATAACCAAAGGAATCAGGGGTCGGGCTTTCAAAGGCCCCCGATGTATCAACAACCAAGAAACGCGCCTCCTTACCCATATCATGGGCCTAGATTTTTCAATAATGAGATGGGGCAGATTGAGAACATGTTCAAACAAATGATGGATTAGAATGCCGACTCTGATGCTTAATTAGCCTCTCACAACACTTTAATTCGCAGTTTGGAAGTTCAGTTGGGGCAAATCTCGCAAGCTTTAAACACTCCTCCTAAGGGGGAACTACCAAGTGACACGGTGGTGAACCCGAAGGGTGGGAACAATACGGGACATGCCATGTACGTGACCACACCGAGTGGAAAAGATGGGGATGCAACCACCTCAAGTCAAAGAAGAATTGTGGATGATGGTCAAGTGATTCAATAAGATGAGATTCCAACCAATGTGGTCCAAGCTAATGACAAAGTAAGAATTGATATTGATGACAATGTGGAGGAGACTCAAGAAGAAGTGAACCCCTCTAGGGAACACATTATTAACATACCGGAACCGGTAGTGACAAAGGATAAGACACCAATGACAAGGCCTCCTCCTCCATACCCTCAAAGGCTTGCCAAGAAAAATGGCGAGAACCAATTCAAGAAGTTTATTGACATGATAAAGATCTTATCTATTAATGTGTCATTGGTTGAGGCTTTAGAGCAAATACCCGGATATGAAAAGTTCATAAATGATTTGGTGACAAAGAAAAGGTCAATGAATATTGAGACTATCAATATGACACATCAAGTGAGTGCAATTATGCACTCAATGGCTCCAAAATTGAAATATCCCCACGCTTTCACAATCCTTTGCACAATTGGAAGCGCCGACTTTGCCAAATCTCTTTGTGATCTAGTGGCGAGTATCAACTTTATGCCCTACTCGATGTTCAAAAAATTGGGATTAGTCAACCAAGACCCATATCTATGAGGTTATAAATGTCGGATCGTACTATGAAGAGACCATTGGGTATTATTGATGATGTGTTGGTTTGTGTTGATAAGTTCATCCTCCCGACGGACTTTCTAATTCTTGATTGTAAAGTGGACTATGAGGTGCCTATTATTTTGGGTAGACCTTTCCTTTCTAGGGGGAAGGATCTTGTTGATGTGGAAGAATGTGAGTTCACCTTCCGGATGGGTGATGAAAAGGTGGTTTTCCATGTGTGCAAATCTATGAGGCAACCGAATAACAATGAAGTTTGTTCATTTGTGGACTTAGTGACCGAGGTGATTGTTGATGATGCTAGTGCCATGATGAATGTTGATGATACTTTTGAGGCTATATTGCTTAATCATGATGATGATGAGAAGAATGGATATGTGGAATGTGTGAATGCATTGCAAGGAATCGGGTCGTATACTTATGAATCCCGCAAATTGTCTTTAGATCTTGAAAACCAGAAGACTCCTCCAACAAAGCCCTCAATAGAGGAGCCTCCCACTTTGGAGTTAAAGACATTGCCTCCACATCTCAAGTATGAATTCCTTGGCTCGTGTTCTACTTTATTGGTTATTATTTCCTCTTGTTTGACTAACGTGCAGGTAGACTCTACTCTGGCGGTGTTACAAAAGAGGAAGAAGCTATCAGATGGACATTGGCGGACATTCAGGGTATAAGGCCCGCCTTTTGCATGCACAAGATTATTTTGGAGGAGTATACCAAACCCTCCGTTGAACATCAAAGAAGATTAAATGAAGCAATGCAAGAGGTGGTGAAGAAGGAGATCATAAAATGGTTGGATTCTCGGGTTTACCCCATTTGCGATAGCTCGTGGACCTCTCCGGTGCAATGTGTCCCAAAGAAAATGGGCATCACTGTGGTCACCAATGACAAGAACGAGTTGCTACAAGAACGGTGACTGGGCGGAGAGTGTGTATGGACTATCGACAGCTCAACAAAGTCACAAGGAAAGATCATTTTTCACTTCCATTCCTTGATCAAATACTTGATAGGCTGGCCGACCGTGCTTTCTATTGTTTCCTTGATGGATATTCTGGCTACAATCAAATTCTTATTGCTCCGGAGGACCAAGAGAAGACTACTTTCACATGTCCCTATGGCACTTTCATATTCTCGCGGATGCCATTTGGGTTATTCAATGCACCAACGACTTTTCAACGGTGTATGATGGCTATCTTCACCGACATGGTGGAGGATTTTCTTGAGGTCTTCATGGATGAATTTTCCGTGGTTGAGAATGCGTTTGATGATTGATTGAAGAATTTGGATAAGGTCTTGGCAAGATGTGAGGAGACAAACTTGGTATTGAATTGGGAAAAATGTCACTTCATGGACGAGGAGGCATTTCCCACGGCCACAAAATTTTAAAGCATGGTATTGAGGTGATAAGGCCAAAATAGAGGTGATTTCTAAACTCCCACCCTTACATCAGTGAAGGGAGTGAGGGGCTTCTTGGGCCATGCAGGGTTCTATCAAGGATTTTTCCAAAGTGGTGAACCCCTTGTGTCAACTTTTGGAGAAGTATGCCAAGTTCAATTTCAACAAGGATTGCATGAAGGCATTCGAATTGCTCAAGTAAATTGACTACTACTCATATTATCACCGCACTGGATTGGAGCTTGTCTTTTGAGCTCATGTGTGACGCAAGTGATGTGGCAGTCGAATCAGTTTTGCGGTAAAGTATCAACAAAATATTCTATCCGGTCTACTATGCTAGTAAAACCATGGACGATGCCCAAGTCAATTACATAGTGACCGAAAAAGAGCTACTTGCTATTGTCTTTGCTATGGAGAAGTTCCGCCCATACTTTATGGGTACAAAGGTGATTATCCACACCGATCATGCGCCGCTTCGGTACTTAATGAGCAAAAAGGATTCAAAGGCGAGGTTAATGCGGTGGGTGCTTTTATTGAAGGAGTTTGATCTAGAAATTCAAGACCGCAAAGGCAGTGAAAACCAAGTGGCGGACTACTTATCTCGTTTGGAGGAGGAGGGGAGGCCACATGACGGCCTTGAGATAAATGATTCCTTCCCCGATGAGCAAATTCTAGCAATTTCAATGACCGGGATGCCATGGTTCTCCGACTTAGAAAATTATCTTGTGAGTGGTATTGTACTGAATGAGTTCTCTTCAAACCAAAGGAAGAATCTCAAATGAGATTGCCTTGACTATTATTGGGATGAACCGTATCTCTTTCGGATTTGTATCGATGGGGTGATTTGACAATGTGTACTGGAGGAAGAACAAGTGGAAATTCTTGAGGCTTGCCACTCTTAACTCTATGGTGGTCACCATGGTGGAGCGAGAACGACGAAAAAATTGTTGAGTTGTGGATTCTATTGGCCTACCCTCTACAAGGACGCTAGTGATCTAGTCAAGCGTTGTGATGAATGTCAAAGGGCCGGTGGGATTTCTAAGAAAACTGAGATGCCCCTCACCACCGTCTTGGAAATTGACATTTTTGATGTGTGGGGCATTGATTTCATGGGACCGTTCGTAAGATCTTGTGGGACACTTACATTTTGATAGTTGTGGACTATGTGTCAAAGTGGGTTGAAGCTTTGGCTTTACCCAATAATGAAGCTCGAAGTGTCGTGGAGTTTTTGAAAAAGAGCATTTTCACAAGATTCGGTATTCCAAGGGCCATTATAAGTGATGGGGGATCGCACTTTTGCAACAAAGATTTTGATACCTTACTCACTGATAACTAGGGATTTTACCTAGTTTTACACACTCTATCTTGCTTAAGTTTTGGATGCAATTGTACACAAAATAGTCCCCAAAGGCTTACGTGTTGTGCTTGTTGCAGGGTTTAGCCAAAAAGGATGACAAATAGTCAAAGACCTGCTCAGAAAGGAGTGAAACTTGCACAAATACCAAGAACAACCAAAAAGCCAAAGTCAAATTGACCACCGCGGACCGCAATCCACTTTATGCGGTCCGCGGTGGTGAGATTCAGAGAGTTCATTCCCAAGGCAAACATCATCGCGGACTGCGGTCCATTCTCCGTGGACCGCGGTGGTGAGATTCAGAGAGTGGTTTTCCAAGGCTAATATCACCTCAGGCCGCGGTCCATTTTACGCAGTCCGCGGTCATGAGATTCAGAGACCCTAGCACTTGAAGCCCAGAAGACCACCGCGGACCGCGGTCCTTTCTTCGCGGTCCACGTTGAAGCCACCGCGACCGCGGTTCATTTTATGCAGACCGCGGTGGCCAAAGTTCAGAGCCTAAATTTGTTGAGCCAAATAGCGTCACCGCGGCCGCGGTCCATCATGCGCGGTCCGCGGTGACCCCACAGGGGTATTTTTGTCCAAAATTTTCGGCTGGGTATAAATAGTTTCTTTTCTTATTTTTTTAGGGTAAGCTTTGTATCAGATATATTTTGGGAGCTCGTGGGCGTTTTTCTACAGCAAGTTTTTGTAATTTTAGCTAGATTTCAACATTGAATCCTTCAGTTATATTTTATAATTTAATTACTGGGTTTTGCTCCATCTATTTCCTTGATTTATTCATTGATTATGAGTAGCTAAATCCATTAGCTAGGGTTGTGGATCAACCCTAGTGTGGGTATTTACTGGGTTCTTTAAATTAGAGCTTAGATGTTTATGGGTGACGGATATTTGGGTTGATTTGTGGTTTTCTTGTTAAAATTAGTGGTTGCAAACACTAATTGGTGTTCAAGTGACTTGGGTCCTTCTTGAGAAAGAGGACTTGAGTCCAGAAAATCAACCCAACACGGAATTGGGACGAAATCATGAGAATTGATAGTCTCAATTAACAGGTTAAACCTCGAGAGAGTAAAACCCTACTTGAACTTATATTGCATGTGCAAATTTGACACCCAATTGACCTTGAGAAAGGCAATTAGGGCATAGCCACTCAAACTACCGAGAGGTATAGAGTGGGTAGCTTGGGCACATTGGTTATATCATAATTCCCCGAATAACATCTCTGCCTTAGATATTAGAATCCGTTATTTACTCGCCTAGGTGAAAGTCATGACCCTAGTGCCTTTATCAAATTAGAAAACAACCCAAAAAGACTAGTTAGCTCTATTGCAATTATAGTAGCCTAATTCATAGTTATAATATAAAACCCAAAATTATGAGAAGTGTAATCAAGAACACGAAACACTATTAGATCACCTAGAAACTCAACTCCAAAACATAACTCTCTGTGGAATCGATCCCGACCTTTCGGGTAAAAGCTGCACCGACCCTCATCTTGCTATTTTAATAGTAGTGTGGGTGAGAGCCGATCACTTTTTGGCGCCGTTGCCGGGGAGTTATACGGTGTTGACTATCTACGTGTACAATAGTGTTAAGTGTTTTTTCTTTTCTTCTGTTTTTAACGTTTTTGTTGAATCTATTTAGGTGCAAATGGCGGATCCCCTAGGAAACGTTATTGCGAGGGAGGAGGTATTTGATAACCAAGACGATGAAATCAACCAAGTACCACCTCAAAGAAGGGGCTGACATGCCAATATTCAAGAGGACATTCCAGACCCTCCCCCACCACCAGCTGCCAGAGCCGCCCCTCGGGTCCTTCCAAACGAGAGGTATGCTAGTGCCATTGTCCCGCCTAGAATTCGAGCGGGAAATTTCCAAATTACCAATGTGATGCTGACACACTTAGAGCAGCGGGGTTATTTCATCGGAGCCGCACATCAAAATGCTTACAAACATCTTAAGGGCTTCATGGATACCTGCTGGGGTAGTAAACAAACGAATGTCTTGGAGGATGCATTGTGACTTCGGTTAGTCCCCTTTTCTCTTCGAGGGAAGGCTCTTGATTGGCTCGAGTGGCTTCCCAACCACTCAATATCTACTTGGGATGAGCTCGCAGACAAGTTTATTGCTAAATTTTTCTCCCCAAGACATATGGCGACGCTCAGAGATGAAATCTTGGCCTTTAAGTAAGAACCCAACAAGCCTTTGCATGAGATATGAGAGAGATACCGGACCATGGTTAAGGAATATCCAAACAATGACATGACTGAAGCCATGATCCAGCAGACTTTCTACCGAGGGATTAACAATGACAATCAATGTGTGGTCAATCAGTTGGCCGGTGGAAACTTCATGAAATTGACTTACCCCGAGGCATGTGAGGTATTAGATGAGATGGCTGACACATCGTTTGCTTGGAAAAGCAGAGAAAACGTACCTCAGGGTGAGTCTGATGTCAATAGTCTTCATAACGAGCTCCAAGAACATGGGCAAGCAATTGCCGAGCTCACTACCACTATGAACCAACTTGCCAAAGCCCAACTTCAACAATTACAAGGGCCAAAGCAAGTAAATTCCATGGAGGGAGTGAATGTGTTGGTGAATCAAAGAAGACCTCGGAAAAATCAAAAGCAAAGCAACATTGATCAGGGTGACCAAGATCCAAGTGGATATAGTCAAGAAGAGCAATACGATGACCAAGAAGAGGATGTTATGTATGCTAATAATTACCAGGGTCAAGGAAACAGTCAAAGCAACAATCAAAACTGGAGAAACCAAGGCAATAATCAAAGTTGGGGTAATCAAAGACAAATAAATTGGAACAATAACAACAATGCACGAAACTGGGGGAACAACAATAATCAACAATAGGGGAACAACAATGATAACATTTGGAGTGGAGGAAACAACAACAACAACTGGGGTGGTAATGCTAACCGAGGGTCGGGCTTTCAAAGGCCCCCGATGTACCAACAACCAAGAAATCCACCCCGTACCAATCTCAAGGACAAAGCTCATCAAGCAATGATATGGGAAGAATTGAACAAATGTTCAAGCAGATGATGGAGCGAAATGCGGACTCCGATGCTCAGTTGGCCTCTCACAACACCTCCATTAGGAACCTTGAAGTACAAATGGGCCAAATTTCTCATGCCTTAAACACACGCCCAAAGGGTGCACTACCGAGTGATATGGTGGTGAACCCAAAGGGTGGGAACAATAATAATACCGGTCACGCCATGGCGGTGACCACGAGAAGTGGAAAAGGTGGTGAAACAAGTACTTCTAGGAAAAAGCGAATTGTTGATGATGATGAATTGCCCCATGATGAGTTACCAATTGAAATTGAGCAAGTGGTGGAAGAGCCAACTTCCAATGAGGTGAGAGTTGATATCCATGATAATGGGGAGGATTTGCAAAGAAATGTGAACCCGTCTAGGGAACACGTGATTGATATGCCGGAACCGGTGGTCCCACAAGCCAAGGCACCATTGCCTAGGACCCCTCCTCCATAACCTCAACGGTTGGCGAAACAAAAGCAAGAGACTCAATTCAAGATGTTTATTGATATGGTGAAGAATCTTTCCATCAATGTCCCGTTAGTTGAAGCCTTGGAACAAATGCCCGGGTATGCTAAGTTCATGAAGGACTTAGTCACGGAGAAGCGATCGATGGAGTGTGAAACCATTAAGATGACTCACCAAGTGAGTGCCATAGTACATTCAATGGCACCAAAACTTGAAGACCCGGAAGCTTTTACCATTCCTTGCACAATCGGGAGTGCGGATTTTGCTAAAGCATTGTGTGACGTTGGAGCGAGTATAAACTTGATGCCATAATCGGTATTTAAAACATTGGGGATTGGGAAACCTAGGGCGACCCCCATGCATTTGCAAATGGCGGATAGATCGATGAAGAGGCCCCTAGGGATAATTGATGATGTGTTGGTGCGGGCGGACAAATTTATTTTGCCCGCGGATTTTGTCATATTGGACTGAGAAGTGGATTATGAGGTCCCCATTATTTTGGGAAGGCCTTTCCTTGCAACGGGGAAGGCCTTAGTTGATGTGGAAGCCGGGGAGCTCACTTTCCGAGTGGGCAATGAAAAAGTGGTGTTCCATGTGTATAAATCAATGAAGCAACCCAACAGTACAGAAGTATGCTCTTTCATGGACCTCGTCACTGAGGTGATTATTGATGATGCAAGCTCTATGATTCATGTTGATGATCCAGTGGAGGCTGCCTTATTGAACCACGAGGACACCGTGGTAGATGGTTTTCTTGAAAGTACCAATGCCCTTCAAGGCATTGGCTCTTATTCCTATGGTCCCCGAAAGCTATCATTGGACTTGGAGAACCGGAATACTCCTCCAACAAAGCCTTCAATTGAAGAGCCCCCAACTTTGGAGTTTAATCCACTACCCTCCCACCTCAGGTATGAATATCTTGGTCCCTCTCGCACTTTGCCTGTCATTCTTTCCTCTTGTATAACCCAATTGCAGGTAGACTCAACTTTAAATGTGCTAAGGAGGAGGAAGAAAGCAATAGGATGGACTTTTGCGGACATTCGGGGAATAAGACCCATTTTTTGCATGCACAAAATCATCTTGGAGGATGGAGCAAAGCCTTCCGTAGAACACCAACGGAGGATCAACGAGGAAATGCAAGAGGTGGTGAAGAAAGAAATCATTAAATGGCTTGATGCAAGGGTTGTCTACCCAATTTCGGATAGCGCTTTGACCTCTCCGGTCCAATGTGTTCCGAAGAAGAGTGGAATGACGGTGTTCCAAAATTATAAAAATGAATTCATTCCAACGAGAACGGTCACAGGATGGCGGGTGTGTATGGATTACCGCAAGCTCAACAAAGTGACCCGCAAGGACCATTTTCCTTTGCCATTCTTGGATCAAATGTTAGATAGGCTTGCGGGTCGGGATTTCTACTGCTTTCTGGATGGGTATTCAGGTTATAATCAAATTTTGATTGCCCCGGAGGATCAAGAGAAGACCACTTTCACATGTCCTTATGGTACTTTTGCCTTCTCCCGAATGCCTTTCGGTCCTTGCAATGCACCCGCCACTTTTCAGCAGTGCATGATGGCGATCTTTACAGATATGGTTGAAGACTTCCTCGAGGTGTTTATGGATGACTTCAGTGTAGTTGGGTATTCCTTCGATGAGTGTTTGAGCAATCTTGACAAAGTCCTCGCTCAATGTGAAGAGACCAACCTAGTGTTAAACTGGGAAAAGTGCCACTTTATGGTGGAAGAAGGAATAGTGTTGGGTCACAAAATCTCGAGGAATGGTATTGAAGTGGACAAAGCAAAAATTGAAGTGATTTCTAAGTTTCCACCTCCAACTTCGGTTAAGGGAGTCCAGAGCTTCCTTGGGCACGCCGGGTTCTATCGACGTTTCATTAAGGGCTTCTCTAAGGTGGTCAATCCTTTGTGAAAATTATTAGAGAAAGATGCCAAATTTTATTTTGATGAGAATTTCATGAGTGCTTTTGAATTGTTGAAGCACAAGGTCACCAAAACTCCTATTATCACCGTGCCCGATTGGAGCTCTCCTTTTGAGCTTATGTGCGACTCTAGTGATGTGGCTGTGGGGGCGGTGTTGGGCTAGAGGGTGAACAAAATCTTTCACCCTATCTATCATGCTAGCAAAATGATGAACTCGGACCAAATGAATTACACTGTCACTGAGAAGGAGTTATTGGCAATAGTCTTTGCGATGGAGAAATTTCGTCCTTATCTCATGGGTGCCAAGGTCATAGTTCACACTGACCATGCGGCACTCCGGTATCTCATGACCAAAAAGAACTCCAAAGCGAGACTCATGCGGTGGGTGTTGTTACTTCAAGAGTTTGACTTGGAGATTATTGATCGAAAAGGAAGTGAAAACAAGTGGCCGACCATCTCTCTCGATTGTAGGAACAAGGTCGACCTTGTGATGAGCTTGAAATTAATGACTGTTTCTCCGATGAACAACTTATTACTATGTCAATGCAACAAAGGCCATGGTTCGCGGACATTGCCAACTATCTTGTCACTAGTGTTGTTCCTTTTGAGCTCTCTTCTAACCAAAGGAAGAAGCTTAGTAGGGATAACATGGATTTATATTGGGATGAACCATACTTATTCAAGATTTCACTGACAGGGTCATCCGGCAATGTGTACCGGAAGAAGAACAAAGGTCTATTCTTGAGTCTTTCCACTCCTCACCTTATGGTGGACATCATGGAAGGGCAAGGATTGCTTCAAAGGTGTTGAGTTGTGGTTTCTTTTGGCCTACATTGTACAAAGATGCCGGTGACTTGGTCAAGATATGTGATGAATGTCAGAGGGCCGGGAGAATTTCAAAGAAAGATGAGATGCCTCTCAATACTATTCTCGAAGTGGATATTTTTGATGTATGGGGTATCGATTTCATGGGCCCGTTTGTTAGCTCTTGTGGGAACACATACATTCTCGTGGCATTGGATTATGTATCCAAATGGGTTGAAGCAGTGGCTCTACCAAACAATGAAGCCCGGAGTGTTATTGCATTTCTCAAGAAGAGCATTTTTACAAGGTTTGACACGCCTCGTGCAATCATTAGTGATGAGGGGTCGCATTTTTGTAATAAAGCTTTTAACACTTTGCTTGCAAAGTATGGTGTCAACCACAAAGTTTCCACTCCCTATCATCCCTAGGCGAGTGGCCAAGTTGAAGTCTCAAACAGGGAAATAAAGAGTATATTGTCAAAGACGGTCAATGCAAATAGGACAGATTGGTCAAAAAGTTGGATGTCGCTCTATGGGCTTATAGGACTTCCTACAAGACCTCGATCGGTATGTCTTCATACTGATTGGTGTTTGGGAAAACTTTCCATCTACCGGTTGAGTTAGAGCACAAGGCCATGTGGGCCTTGAGAAATTTGAATCTTGAATGGGATGTCGCGGCCAATCTTCGTGTGGAGCAGCTTAATGAACTTGACGAATTCAGATTCCATGCCTACTCCAGTTCGTCCTTGTACAAGGACAAAATGAAGTACCTTCATGATAAGTATGCTCGTGGCAAGGAGTTCAAAGTAGGTGACTTGGTTCTCTTGTTCAACTCTCGGTTACGTCTATTTCCGGGAAAGTTTAAGTCAAAATGGAGCGGACCTTTTGAAGTTGTGTTTGTGACTCTGTTTGGTGCACTTGATCTAAAGAACAAAAGTAGGGAGATTTTCAGAGTTAATGGGCACAGGGTCAAGCACTACCTGGGTAAAATTGATGACAACCATGTGGTGGCACTTCTCCATCTCAAGTGAACATGGTAACATGCGTCGTGCCGCGACGTTAAATCAAGCGCTTCTTGGGAGGCAACCCATGTGTCTTTATTTTTGTTTTTCTTTGATTTTCTTGGTAGTATAGGACTCATTTTTGGACTAACTGGTGTTGGGATGTTGTAGGATTATTTTGATGCAGGGCAAAAAGCTAAGTGTAGAAATTCCAGCTCTCTGAAGTTTGCAGTGCGGACCGCTGTCGATTCTATGCGGTCCGCGGAGCTTGCATGTCCAAAAAAGCAGTCTCTGAAGTTGCCACCGCGGCCGCGGTACCCTTTTTCGCGGACCGCGGTGAACCATTGCGGCCGCGGTTAATTTTTCGCACACCGCGGTCGATTTTACGCGGTCCGCGGTGGGTAGGTACAGTGGGTCCCAGGCCCAACTCTATAAATAGGATCTCAGGGCTTCATTTTACACTTTACGCACTTTGACTCTCCACAGTGAAATTTTACCTGTGCATCAATCTTCATACTTTCAAGTGTTCATTTCATTCATCTAATCTTCATCCCACATCTAGTAAGTGTAATTTTGATTTCATAACTTCTTAATTTTATTATTTCCTTGTTTATTTGGTAGATTTTCTTCTCTTTTTCTCCCTTTTTCCTTCTTTAAGCCATTAACCATGTTAGGGTTTTTTCATAATGCTCAATTTAGACCCTTTGTAGTTAATTTCACTGATTAAAAACGTAGGGTTTCAACAATATGTTCATTTGAACTTGTATTAACAGTAAAAATTGGAACCCTAGTTTTGCAATGAGTGCGGTACGCGGTGCTTTTACACGGACCGCAATGCTTTAAAGGTTACAAGTCTCATTTGATGACCGCGGACCGCGGTGCCTTTTTGTGCGGTCTGCGGTGGCCCAGTGCGGACTGCGGTGCTTAACTTCAGAGAAGAGGGTAGTCTGAACCCCACTTCTCTGCGGACCGCGGTCGTCTTTGTGCCGTCCTCGATGCCTGAGTGCGGACCGCGATCACTATTACGCAGTTCGCGGTGTCCTACTTCAGAGAGGTTGGTAGTCTGATCCCACCTCACCGCGGACCGGGGTCCTTTTTGTGCGGTCTGCGGTCCCAGCTTCTGCAACTCAGTTCTCTGTATCTGATTCTTCTTTGTTCTCCAATCTATGCACTGCTGGATACTAACAAGCTTTAAATGAATCCGACTTGCAGATTATGGTCCAATCAAGAGAAGGTGGTCGAAAACCAAGTGGTAAGGGAGAGTCTTCCCGGGGGAAAAGCCAAGGGACAATCAAACTGACCCCCAAAGTTCGACAAGCTATGAAAGAGACAAGAAAAGAAATCTGGGCCATGGATGGAGCTTCTTCCCAATCGGGAAGTGAGTATGTACCCTCCGGAGGAGAGTCTTCAGAATCCATACCAGAGCACTACCCAGACTTTCCGAAGAGGTTTAGGTTGACCAATGAGCCCTCTGACTCTCCTCCTGCCCAAGCATATGCCCATTCTGAGTCGTCTGATGGCTCAGGTACAGGGAGTGCCCATGAATACTCCACCTCACCTACAACATCTCTATCAGGTGAGCACTCCGAAGAAGAGGAATCAGGGGATGAGACCCAAACAGGGGGTGAACCCCGAGTAGGGGGGATTGAAAGAACAAGAAAACCGGAAGCATGGAAAGATCGCTTTGTGAGTGAACCGGCATTTCATAAATTCCGGGAATGGTGGCCTAAGAGGAATTTGATCTTAGAGCGTAAATTCATCACCAAGGATCTTTTGCCACTCAACCCTAATGTGCGAAGACAGTTCAGGGAGAGAAAGGGCTGGGATTACTTCACTTGCTTTTTTCCGGATGTCAATGAACACCTTGTCAAGGAGTTTTACACAAACCTAGCTTATCTGAAAAAGGACTCCAAGGCAACCAAGGTGAGAAATCTGACTGTGCCTTTTGATGGGGATCCATTGAACACATATATGGAATTTGATGATGAAGATGAGACAGAGTACTTAGAGAAGTTGAATGAGGGAGATGAGGCCCGTCATTGGCTAGCGGAGCACTTGGACATCCCAGGTGAAACCCCTGACTGGTTGCAAGCAGGGAAGGTGATTCTCCGGAGAACACTGAACTTTGAGGCAAAAGGATGGGAAGCATTTGTGTGTAACAGGCTAGACCCCACCTTCCATGAAAATTCTATTCCTCTCAGGGGGGCTGTGTTGATTGCTTGTATCATGGCAAGATACCCGATCAATGTCGGTAATGTTATGTCAAATGTTATTACTCGAGTAGTGAATGAAAATGATAGAGCCTACCCCTTCCCGAACTTCCTGACCATGTAATTTGAAGACCAAAGAGTCGAAAAGAGGAAGTTTGATGTCAAGGTGAATCCCAAAGCTCCGTTCTCTTGGTACAGCCTGTAGAGTGATGACAACCCAAAGGGCAACAATTTCAAAGGTAAATCCGTTGCTTCCACTGGCCAGTCTGAAGAGCCAGTGGTTGTAGTGGAATCTTCTCAGCCCGATTCAGCCATCCCAGACATTGCTCCAGGTCCCTCCACTTCAGCAGAACCAGCATTCCTGCATCACGGGCATATCCTCCGACTACCCACAGACTGAGACAGTCCCTTGCCAGCATCAACAACTAGATGCAGGCAGCTACTTCTAAGTTGTCTGTACCTTCTTCGTTTGTGGCAGCCCAGGCTACACCTACTCCACCACAGGTACCCCAGTCCGTTGAGGATACTCTCAAGGAACTTCTGGCTCACCAGAAGAAAATTCTTGACAACCAGAAGTTGATCCTGGAATCTGTGGATTCTCATGGGAAAGCACTGAAGGGTCTTGAAAAGGAGACCAAGAGGCTAAAGAAGACCCGTGCATCTAAGGAGTCAGTGAAGAAGCTGAGGAAGGAGGTAGATAAGCTTAAAGAGGACCACCTTCCATTAGACTTGCTGCTTCAGGACCCTGCTGCCCAGCCCGAGCTAGATCCAGAGAGAGAGAGAGAGAGGCCATCAAAGAAGAGGAGAGTGCTGCCCCGTAAAGATGGTATTGTGATAGAGTTGGCAGACCCGCCAGTGCAGGACCTGGCTACAGAGGAGGTTCACGTCCAGGTCCAATCGGAGACACAGGATTCTGGGGACCAGTCACAGGTTCCCACACAGTCCACAGACCCCGGGACCCACACTGAGGATCCCACACAGACAGAGGGCCTATAGGGAGTTTCTCTTTACTCTCTTTCTCCTTACTTTTTGAGCTTATTTTGCTAGTTAGCATTGAGGACAATGCTAGCTTTCATTTGGGGGAGTAGCCCTATTGTTTGATTTGGATGACTGTATAAATCAGATACTACTTTTATTATGCTTTCTTTTTGATTTTGGTATGTACATAAACTTCACTATTCTAGTACTTTTCGCATTTTTGCACTTTTTGGTCTGTATATAAAGTTAATTTCTAATGTATATATTCATTCCCCCTTATGTATATTCGATTAATTCCCCTCTTGTATATATTCATTCTACTTTACGCATTTTATTTTACGCATTTTTCCTTTTTATAGCTTCTTGTTTTGAGTTTTTCGCGTGCAATAAGCCTTTGGTTTTCTTAATACCACGGTTCTTTCCAAAGGTGGAATTTGTGTGAACCGGGTGGCTCTTCCCGAGGATGGATGGTGTGACAACTTTCTTAAGGGTTAGAGTCGACTTTTCTTTTTGCTTTTTGTAAATAATAGCTAGTGAATAGAGGTGCCTCAAGTAAAGCTTCACTTGGGCCTAGCACATTTGCCTTTGATCCTATGGTAAAAAACAAATCGTTGTGTTTAGGATGGTGAAAGTGGTGACTTTTAGACTCTTGTGTTGACCGATAACCATCAAAAAGTTTTTCGGGACCATTGTGTTGCTCAAAGCATATCTGAGGTCGTTGTAGGCCTCCGACTCTGTTTCTTTAGCAATCCCATAACATGAGTGGTGAGAGTTTGAATTGCAAGTCCAAGTCCTGTGCCATTAGTCTAGAACTTGCCATGAATGTTTGTCTAGGCGAAATCATAAGTGAAGTTTGACTTAAGAGGTGATTATATGCTCTCCTTGATCCGAATAGTGACTTGAACATTCCCATAGCCTACCAATGACAATTTCCCTAGTCAACACTTTTGAGCCTTAGACCTTTTTCTTTCAAAAATCATGATACAAGCCTATACCCATTTTGACCCTCTCTTGGCACCCAATCTTTCCTTAGCACAAGGCAAAAGTATAAGTTTGGGGGAGAGACGAGGAATGCAACAAAGTGAAAAAGAAGGTACAAAAGAAAGAAAAGGAAAGGCAATGAAAAAGAAAGAAAAGAAAAAATCAAAAAACTAAAAAGAATGAACAAAGTAGAAGAAATAAAGGGAATCAAGTAAAGAAAAGAGATTAAAGGTGTGGAATGCTTGGAAAGGAGAAAAATGATTGAAATGAACAAAAAGGTGTGACAGTATGTCTCCCCAACCCCTCAGAAAGAGCTAACTGACTCAAGAATTCAAGAGAATATGAAACAAATGAAGTGCTTAAGGGAAGATAAAACTCACCTTGATCAAATATTTCCTACCTTCAACCAAAAGCCTTCATCATTTACCCCCAAAAGTCCTATATGATCTTGAGTTGAATAAAGCTTACATTAGTGGTGACTCACATAAGGGGCAAGCCTATGGTACTTTGAGCCGGACTTGAGTCTTTTCTTTGAGAGAGATGAGTGAACTCCCATTATTCTAGTTCTGAGTGTTATAATCTTAAGGTGAGGTTTGCTTAGGGTGAGTTGAGGAGTATGAGTTTGGGTTCCACAATGACCAAAGTAACAGTAAGAGTTTCGTTGATGACTCGAGTCAACTCTTGATGCTCTTGTGTCGCACTTAAATTCATGGTTTTAAAAGAGTCAAATGTTGTTAATGATTCATTTGCATTAAGGGCAATTGTTGGTACCAATTGATGCTAGAAGAGGTCACCTTAGGACAGCTGAATTTTCTTGGAATTACTCAAAATGGGTGGGGCTTATTTGGTTTTCTTGAGGACAAGAACAAACTTAAGTTTGGGGGAGTTGATAACTAGGGAATTTACCTGGTTTTACACTCTATCTTGCTTAAGTTTTGGATGCAATTGTACACAAAATAGTCCCAAAGGCTTACGTGTTGTGCTTGTTGCAGGGTTTAGCCAAAAATGATGACAAATAGTCAAAGACCTTCTCAGAAAGGAGTGAAACTTGCACAAATAACAAGAACAACCAAAAAGCCAAAGTCAAATTGACCACCGCGGACCGCGGTCCACTTTATGCGGTCCGCGGTGGTGAGATTCAGAGAGTTCATTCCCAAGGCAAACATCATCGCGGACCGCGGTCCATTCTCTGCGGACCGCGGTGGTGAGATTCAGAGAGTGGTTTTCCAAGGCTAATATCACCGTGGGCCGCGGTCCATTTTACGCGGTCCGCGGTCGTGAGATTCAGAGACCCTAGCACTTGAAGCCCAGAAGACCACCGCGGACCGCGGTCCTTTCTTCGTGGTCCACGTTGAAGCCACCGCGGCCGCGGTCCATTTTATGCGGACCGCGGTGGCCAAAGTTCAGAGCCTAAATTTGTTGAGCCAAATAGCCTCACCGCGGTCCATCTTGCGCGGTCCACGGTGACCCCACAGGGGCATTTTTGTATGGAATTTTCGGCTGAATATAAATAGTTTCTTTTCTTATTTTTTTAGGGTAAGCTTTGTATCAGATATATTTTGGGAGCTCGTGGGCGTTTTTCTACAACAAGTTTTTGTAATTTTAGCTAGATTTCAACGTTGAATCCTTCCATTTTATTTTATAATTCAATTACATGGGTTTTGCTCTATCTATTTCCTTGATTTCTTCATTGATTAGGAGTAGCTAAACCCATTAGCTAGTGTTGTGGCTCAACCCTAGTGTGGGTATTTATTGGGTTCTTTAAATTAGAGCTTAGATGTTTATGGGTGACGGATATTTGGGTTGATTTGTGGTTTTCTATTTAAAATTAGTGGTTGCAAACACTAATTGGTGTTCAATTGACTTGGGTCCTTCTTGAGAAAGAGGACTTGAGTCTAGAAAATCAACCCAACAAGAAATTGGGACGAAATCATGAGAATTGATAGTCCCAATTAACGGGTTAAACCTCGAGAGAGTAAAACCCTACTTGAACCTATATTGCTTGTGCAAATTTGACACCCAATTGACCTTGAGAAAGGCAATTAGGGCATAACCACTCAAACTACCGAGAGGTATAAAGTGGGTAGCTTGGGCGCATTAGTTATATCATAATTCCCCGAATAACATCTCTGCCTTAGATATTAGAATCCGTTATTTACTCGCCTAGGTGAAAGTCATGACCGTAGTCCCTTTATCAAATTAGAAAACAACCCAAAAAGACAATAGTTAGCTCAATTGCAATTATAGTAGCCTAATTCATAGTTATAATATAAAACCCAAAATTATGAGAAGTGTAATCAAGAACACGAAACAATATTAGATCACCTAGAAACTCAACTCCAAAACATAACTCTCTGTGGAATCGATCCCGACCTTTCGGGTAAAAGCTGCACCGACCCTCATCTTGCTACTTTAATAGTAGTGTGGATGAGAGACGATCACTCACCAAGTACGGTGTCACTCACAAAGTCTTTACCCCCTATCACCCTCAAGCAAGCGGGCAAGTGGAAGTCTCCAACAGGGAGATCAAGAGTATTTTGTCAAAGACAGTGAATGCCAACCGGACGGATTGGTCGAAGAAGCTTGATGATGCTCTTTAGGCGTGTAAGATGACTTACAAAACACCGATCGGTATGTCCCCTACCAGTTAGTGTCTGGGAAAGCTTGCCACCTTCCGGTGGAACTTGAGCACAAGTCTATGTGGGCATTGAAGAAGCTTAATCTTGAATGGGATGTCGCCGCCAACTTAAGGGTGGCACAATTGAATGAGCTTGATGAATTCTGGTACCATGATTATACAAGTTCTTCCTTATATAAGGATAAGATGAAGTACCTCCATGACAAGTACATCCGAAACAAGGAGTTCAAAGAAGGTGATCTTGTGTTATTATTCAATTCTCGATTACGGATGTTTTTGGGGAAGTTGAAGTCAAAGTGGAGTGGTCCATTTGAGGTTGTGAATGTGACACCCTTTGGTGCATTAGACTTGAAGGATAAAAATGATGAAGTTTTAGAGTTAATGGTCACCGGGTGAAGCATTATATTGGAAAAGTTAATGATGGACACGTTGTGGCGTTGATTCATTTCAAGTGATTGATGGTAACATGCGTCGTGCCGCGATGTTAAATCAGGCGCTTCTTGGGAGGCAACCCATGTTTCTTTTTCTTTTTCTTCTTTTTTTTTGATAGATTTTGTTTTGAGTTAACTGGTTTTGAAGTGAATTGCAGGAATGAGTGTGCTTTACAGGATTTGTGCTTGAAAAATTGGCTAAGTGTTGAAAAAGTGCATACCGCACAAAATTGAGTGCAACAACAGAGAGGAGGTTACGACCGCACAATTCTTTGTGCGGCCGCACAACTGGAGACCAAGAAAATACAACTCTTTGAAGTTTGGAATTGCAGAGAAATGGCCATTCTGCGGCCGCACAAATATCTGCGGCCACACTCAGTTTTGTGCGGACCGCAAATCTTCACAAAGTTTCAGGTAAAAAGTGCGGACCACACTCAAAATTGTGCGGCCACACTCATCTTCATTTTTGACCTAATTTGGTCAACCTATAGTTAGGCCCTCATTGCAATGTTTACAACTTTACGCACTCTATCTCTTGAGACCAAAGCAAACACAATGCACATAATATTGTTTCACACTCCTCATTCATTTCATCAGTCTAGATTCTGACATGCATCCTTCATTACTGGTATGTCCAATTCATAATTAGATTTTTCAAATTTTCTTAGTTTTTGTTTTAAAGTAATATAGTTATTTTTAGGCCTAAAATGTCAAACGTTCATCATGTGTGCTTAAAATTGTGTGGGTAATGTCATATGCACTCATTAGGAGCTGGGTAAATCATGTATCATGTTTAATTTTCCAATGCCATGTCTAAATTGTGCAACAATTTGACAAACCTAAGTTAGTGCAGTATGACTTTGAATTGTGCATCCACAAATGAAATTGTGCGGTCCGCAGATTTTAAGTTAGGGAAAAATACTAAGCATGCAATGTGCGGACCTCACTCAACATTGTGCAGTCCACATAAAATGGACTGCGACCGTAGAAAAATGTGTGCGACCGCACTTTTAAACTTCAGAAAACCAGTAGCTTGAGACTGGTCTTGTGCGGCCGCACTCAAAATTGTGTGGTTCGCACTTCAGTTGTGCGATCACACTTTAAAATTATGCGGTCTGCACAAGGCATACGACCGCACTCAAGATTGTGCAGAACGCACTTCCACATCTGTGCACTATTTTTCTGCAACTGTTAACATTGCTTCTGGACTTTAACTGGCCTATGTGCTTTGTATTGTAGACAATGGTTCGATCAAAAGACAGAGGCGATACATATAAAGGGAGGGGTGAACCCCCCTGAGGCCGAGGCAAGGGTACTCAACCTCTCACAGTACAGACGAAAGCAATAGCCAAGAAGCAAACCATTGGGAGAGGTAGGGCCATAGAGCCCTCAGAATCAAGCTCTTATGTCTCGTCTACGGAAGCCTTAGAGGGTCACTCAGTGCAGGTACAACCTGAGGCCCAGTCCCAACCACTACAATTCACTAGGAGATACCAACTCCGCGATGAACCCTCACTACAACAAGTTCTTCTAAGGGTTCAAATGCCGGAAGCCAGGGTTCAAAGCCCTCCTCTACACACCCTCTCCCTGCACCAGTTGCAGTAGATGATGATGATGATGTTCCTGATGATGGTAGAGGAGGTGACACTAGAGTAGGAGGCCTAGAGAGGTCGAAGAAGAAGGAAGCATGGGTAGATAGGTTTGTGAGCTTGACAACCTTCATGAAGTTAAGAGAATGGCGGCCCTAGAGATCCTCACATTTGAGCGACAATTCTTGTTGAAGGATTTGGATCGATACAATCCAAATGTGCTTAGACAGTTTAGGGAGCGCAGGGGGTGGATGTGGTTTACTCAGAATGTTATGGATGCTAAGAAGCACTTGGTACGTGAATTCTATGCCAATGTGGCACACATTAAGAAGGGTACCAAAGTGAGGAACTTGAAAGTCAGATTCGATCAAAACACTCTGAACACTTACTTGGGTTTCGAGGAGGTAGAGCTAGTCCAGTACATAGAGAAGCTTTTTATGGGTGATGCAGCTCGCCCTTGGCTAGCAGAGATATTGGCAGCTCCTAGACCACCACCATCGTGGATCACAACGGGGTTCCCATTGCACGGGATACCCTTAAATTTGAAGCAAAATAGTTGCAAACATTTATGTGCAGCCGTATAGACCCGAGTCAAAATGAGAACAATCTCCCAACCCCCCGAGTAGTTTTGGTGGCATCATGGACAGGTACCCAAGCGATGTGGGTGCCATCATGTTGGCCAACAAGTCAGCGATTGTCAAAAAAGGTGAGAGCTCATATCCTTACCCCAACACCCTCACAGAGTATCTCACAGATGCAAAGGTGGAGCCGAGGAGTTTTGATACAAAGGTGCGAGCCAAGAAGACCTTCTCATGATACTCTTTGCAATGTCCGGGAAATCCAAAGTTCAAGGGTAAGGAAACTTCTACTGTTGGCCAGTATGATGAGCCATCAGTGGTGGTTACAGATTCAGCTACTGAGCCTTTTGAAGCTCCCATGCCTTCTAGAGCTGCCATGCCTTCCACAGAAATCGGTCCTTCCACTGAGACAGCTGACATACCACCACCTTCATCTTCTATACCAGCAACATCAGTACCAGTGCCTACCTCATCCATATATCCACTCACTGTGTTGAGAATCTCCCAGACATTGGCGAGTCTCAACAACTAGATGTAGACATCTACTTCAAAGCTGTATGACATATCCAGTGGTGTTGCAACATAGTCTTCTACCCCTTTAGCACCACGGGTTCCTCCATCAGTGGAGGAAACATTAAAGAAGATCTTGGACAAACAGAAGACCATCATGGATACTTTGGTGGCACATGGGGGAGCTATTGAGGAGTTGGGCAAATAGGTAAAGAAGATGAGGAAATCCTAGGCCTCGAAGAAATCAGTGGACAACTTGAGAAAAGAAGTGACCAAGATTGCAGCATCTGGTGATCTTCCATTTGACTTATTGATGGAGACAGATCCATCGGTACCAGCAAACCCAGCAACACCATCAGCAGAGGCACCAGCTGGATAGCCTGACGAGCCAGACCTTGCTGCACATACTGTTGAGGAGGTGCTTCAGATGTTCACCAACCCCGTGACTCCCCGAGCAGAGGATGATAAGATCCCGTTGGAGGAGCCCGAGGGTGGTGATGCTGCCATGCACACTGAGAACACGTAGGGAGTTTTATTGACTCTCCACCCCTCCTTATTATGTTTTTTGCTAAGCATTGAGGACAATGCTTGTTCTTATTAGGGGTGGTCTATTTTGGTTGATTTGATATGACATTGGCCTGTAATAACTATAATACTCTCTTTTTATCGTTTTTTTCTTTTTCATTATGTATATATTCCTCCCTCTTTTTTGATGTATATATTCTATTCATCATCCGCGGTTTGTATATTCATTGTTCTTACTTTCAGTAGTTTATCTCACAACTTCTTTATTTTGTTTTCTAAGTAGTCTAGATTCTTATTTACTTTAATAGCTTTTTTTCGATTTGGTAGCTTATTTTTATGTTTAAGTGAGAAATAATCCTTTGGTTTTCTCAATGCCATGGTTCTTTCCAAAGGTGGGTTTTGTGTGAACCGGGTGGCTCTTCACAATGATGGATGGCGTAACAACCTTCTTAAGGGATTGGTTCCATTTTTTCTTTTATGTTTAGGCAAAAACAATAGTATTAATGGTTAAAAGGGTCAAGCATGTTTCACTTGGTACCAACACACTTAACTACACGCTTATGGTTAAACCAAGTTCTTGGAAAGAAATGGCTCTAGTTAGTGACCTTGCGACTCTTGTGTTGACTTAGGCAATTATCGAGTGGTTTAGCTGAACCATTAGGGATTTTCAATCTTGAATACGATTGTTGTGGGCCCTCGACTCTATTCTCTTTAACAATCCAGTTGTGTGAGAGGTGAGATGTTTTGTTACAAGTCCAAGTACCCGTGCGAATGGTCCAGAACTTGCCCTAAATGTGTTTCTAGGCAAAGTTCTAAGTTCTGCTTGACTTGGGAAGTGATTGTAGGCTCTCCTTGACCCACTTTGAAACCTTCCATGGACCACCAATGATGTTATCCTTAGTCAACCCATTTGAGCCTAAAGCCTTTTTTTCATTTGATAACTATGTTACTAGCCTTTACCCGTTTATGGTGACCCTCTCTTGGCACCCAAGCTTTCCTTAACACTCGTGATAAACAAATTGCGAAAACATAAGTTTGGGGGAGAGACGAGGAGTTTGAAAGTGGCATCAAGGTACAAAAAGAGAAAAGAAACGAAGAAAAGGAAAGGCAAAGGAAAAGAAAAAGAAAAAGAAAAAGAAAGCAAGAACAAAAGAAAAACATAACAAAAAAATTGAATAAAGTGAAGAGTTGATGGGATTCAAAGAATAGCAAAAGTGCAAATCATGGAGAAAACAAAGATGGAAGTGAATATCATGACCAATAAGGAGTGATGTCAAGTCTCTCTAGTTCCCCTAAGAAAAAAGAAAATGACTCAAAGAGTTGGCAAAGCATGATCCAAAAAGAGAAATGGAATGCTTAAGGAAAGATGAACCCGTTCTATTCCAACATTTCCCACCTTAATCCAAAAGCCTTCATTACATGCCGAAAAAGCCCTATGTGATATCAAGACGAGTAAACTTACATTAGTGGTGATCTACATGAGGGGCAAGCATATGGTACTTAGAGCCGTACTTGTGACATTCTTTAAGAGTGATGAACGAACCTTTCGCAAGTCATTAGATTGAGTGCTACATTCTTAAGTGACATGAGCTAATGGAGAGTATAAGAGGAGGAGTTTGGGATCCACAATGATCTACATTAAAGTGCGAACTTCCTTTATGAGTAAAGTCAACTCTTGATGCTCAAGTGTCACATTAGAGGTATTTGTGATTTAACATTCAAAACATTGCCTTGTTGATAATTCATGAGTGTGTGGGTAATTGTTGGTCCCAATTGATGAGTGTTTGATTCACCATAGGCTAGCTGAAATAGCCCTTTTCTTGTGGAGGTGGGAATTACCTTATTTGCTTGAGGACAAGCAAAATCTTAAGTTTGGGGAGTTGATAAGTGGGGATTTTGACTACTTATTTGCACCCTTTTTACTTTCGTTTTAGCTAAAAAATGCTTAAAGATATTCGCGAAAACTGATAAAATGTGCTTACTTGCAGGAGTATTGAAAAGTGAGCCAAAGCTCAACAAGGAGTATTTTTGGACAAAAACAAAAGTCAAGTAAGATGGCCAAAGTGCAGACCGAAATTTTTTGTCTGCGGCCGTAGATCCTGAAGAACCTCTGTCAGAAAAGCCTTGCAAAGTGCAGACCGCACAATAATTGTGCAGCCGCAGAAGATAAAGATCATAGAGTTTGAGATTCTAATTCCATCAAGAAGTTCGGACCGCACTCTTACTGTGCGGCCGCAGAACTCAAGAGTGCGACCACACTCATAAATGTGCGGTTCACAAAACCTGATGAAGTGCAGCCGCAATTTGGAATTGTGCAGCTGCAAAATTCCCCCTTCCAAGATTTGCATCAAATTTTGGACCACACACATAATTGCGCGGCCACAGAACCTCCGCAAGTGAAATTTTATCCGAAAATTTCACTTGTGTATAAATAGTTTTTTTTTGTCAAAATTAGGTTAAGTTTGAACTTCAGAAAGTAGAGAGTCATTTTTTTACTTCTTTGGGAAATTTTATGATAGTTTGTCTATTTTACATTAACTTTTATCTCTTTATCATTTAATATGAGTTTAATCTTCTTTTCTTCTTTGATTTCTTCATTTTCATCTATGAGTAGCTAAATTCTTAGCTAGGGTTGTGATCGAACCCTAGTATGGATGCCTAATGGGTGTTTGATTTAGGGATTGGTTATAGTTGGGTGTGTGATATTTAGACTAGATCTTGCTTCAATTGT
This sequence comes from Nicotiana undulata, assembly GCA_005239495.1. NCBI lineage: Eukaryota > Viridiplantae > Streptophyta > Magnoliopsida > Solanales > Solanaceae > Nicotiana > Nicotiana undulata. Next base: position 85,517 of record ML253189.1, on the reverse strand, counting down.
AGAATTAATGGTTGCAAATATTGATTCAAGCCTAATTGACTTAGTCTCTACTTGAGAAAGAGAGATTGAGTCTAGGAAAACTTGGCTGACTAGAAATTGGGATGAACTCATATATTGATAGTCCAAATTAAAGGGTTGAATCTAGAGATAGTAAAACCCGAGTTGAGCATCTATCAATTGTTTTGTAAATTACCCATTTGGACTTGAGAAAGCCAAATTGGGCAAAACCACTCTATTACCGAGAGGTATCGAGTGGGTAATTGTGTGTTGATTGCTATATTACACCCCGACCAACGAAACCCGCTCTAAACCCCACAAACCGTTAGGCAAATACCTAGGTGGAAGTCACAGCCCTAGATATTTTACTAACTTGAAAAAACAACACCAAAAATATCATTCTCTAGTTTCACATTTGCAAATAATAGCTCAATTCAGAAGTAGTTAGAAACAACAAAGTATGTGGAAGTGCATTTTAGACACGTTATACACTTAGTCCGAGTATATACCTAATCCCATCTGCGCTTTCTGAGGAATCGATGCCGACTCTAAGTTGGGTAATCATAATTGCATCGACCGATTCACAATCCCAAAAGGTGGTGTGAACTTGGGCGACATTAGGTCACCACAACTATCAAGTGAAAAATACACCTTGTGGGATGGAAGGCTGTCACTAGGCCTAAGGAGGAAGAAGGCCTAAATGTTCACATAACTCATTTTAGGAATTCTGCTATCCATTTAAGCCTAGCCTGGAAGATGTATAATAAACCTAATACTTTGTGGGCTAGAGTACTCTTCCATAAGAACTGTACTGCTAGAAATCCAAGCATAGGACTTGACAGAGTGTCGGAAATGGGTGGATAGTGTGCAGTAAAGCTACTAGGTGGATAGTACATTCTGGGGATAGAGTGAGCTTCTATAATGATAGATGGATTCCAAACATGAAACCCGTTAGGGAACTTGTCTGTGCCCCCCTGTACAAGGGAAAAGACAACCTGAATATCTCCTCCTGCCATCTTAATGGAGAATGTAACCTCCAAACCTCTCCTTTACATTGACTGATAATGCAGTGACCACCATTAACAATACTATCATCCATGCTAACTCTGGTAGAATGGACATGTTAGTCTAGAATTTAACTTGTAATGGTACCTTCTCTATCAAGACTTCTTACTCATTCATTGAAGTTCAGCAACCCCACCTGGAAATCATTGAAGTTCAGCAACCCCACCTGGAAACCAACACTAGGAAGCATTTCATTTGGATCTTGAATCAAAAGATCCCCAACAAAATCAAGTTTTTGTGGCTTATGATTCATGGAAGACTCCTAACTATCTAATACCTGGACTCAAGGAGTATTAACATAAATCCCATGTGCTTTTTCTACAATAAAGAGGAAGAAACCATAGGCCACATATTCCTCAGATGTGATAATGTGAAGCCTTTCTGGGAGGCTCTCTCGTTGCAAAGTACCAGTAGTGTATGTATATATGACGTTGTTACATCTCACCACCAATGGGAAACCATCTTTCATAAAGCCAGCTAACAAAAATTCAATAATATACTATCGTGGGGCCAAAATGCTTCCTTTCTATCTTTGGAAAATATGGCTAACTAGAAATAACAACTATTTTAACAAGAGAAATGAGCCTATCTCCTCTAGCCACACAATAGCTAAGGCAATTGAGTTCCTACATGTAGCTGGTGGTTGATTATCTAGGAGCCCTAAGCAAGTTATTAGTGTCAAATGGGAGCTACCAAATTGAGGAACTTACAAGCTTAATACAGATGGATCAAGACTTCTAAAGGGAAACAAAGGGGGAATGCGAGGGGTAGTGAGGAACAACAATGGGGACTGGGTAATAGGTTTTATAGGAAGACTTACAAACACAAATAACACCCATGCAGAATTAACAACTTTTATGCAGGAACTAATAGTGGTAGCATCAAACAACTTCACTCTACTGGAAGTGAACTTAGACTCAACATAGGTAATCTATATCATTAACAAAGGTCACTTGTATTATGATGCTATGGTNTGACATACCGGGTATTGCATTGAAGTGATCCGTATTACTTTAAACCTAGGACAATTCTTTTCAAATGTTTATGTTATTCAAAACCTTTAAAGATTTTCATACTTGTTTTAAATCCCCTCATATGTGAACCTTACTTGTTACTTGCTCATCGTCCAAATTCACAAACTTATTGGCTGGGACCAGGATGTCATCAACCCGATCTCTCCGTACCTAACGCGTGCGATAAAAAAAGGGGCGCGACAACATGGAGACTCTGCTGGGGATCTTCCCTAGGCTTATACCATTACAATTTTCTTTGTGAATTTGGACCTTTAATTTGCATTTAAATGATTATGCCTTTTCCTATTCTCCGTTGCATGCTGTTAACTGTTTACTTTTTACAAGTATTTATTTCACCTGAACGTAACTGACATATCTTCATATTTTCTTTGTAACCGCTTTCCATTATAGCTGTTGTATTTCCTTTCTTTACCGTTTTCCTCAAACATGAAAACACATGCCTATCTGTTTTAGTTCTTTTTATTGCATATCATGCTCCGCATTCATATTCCACTCGTGCCAAACAAAACCTATAGCAACGCTTACAATGAGTGGTTGCGCTATTCCAATATTATTACCCCCTAAATTCGGAAAGGCGTATTTGCGGTAAAACTAGTCGATCAGCGGTGCAGTCGACAGTTCCGTGCCTTCCCCCTTGAGTTGTCCGCTCAAGGGTACCAGTCTAAAACCCCAATAGAAACCTTACTCTATTGTATGTTGCATTCATCATGGTCAAACCTAGCCATGCTAACGTGTTGTCTGCACAATAGCTTTTAAGATAGCCTTGTCCAAAGTCCATTGGGTTTCCCTGGAACTTAAAAGGACGCCTTCACGTTCTGTGCATTTATTTGGAGAACTTAAATGCTCATTGCTAATTATTGGTATTAAATAGTCGAGTCCGGTGGGGGTAAGGTCCTAACCTGTTTATCTTGCAGAGATGAGGCATGAGGTCCCCAGATTCGGCATGGTCACCAACATCCACCCAAAACTTCTGAATTGGTGGGAAGACTTGCATTCAAGCGACAAAACAACATTCAGAAAACACCTGGGCAACTTGCCCTTTCTTTTGGACATTCAGCCTAATAACATGATGATAAAGGCTGCCACCTTATTCTGGGATTGTAATCGATCAGTTTTTCGATTTAGGAACAATGAGATGACACCATTGTTGGAGGAGATAGGGGGTTTAGCTGGTTTGCCTTGGGAGTCTCAAGGGTTATTGATGCTTGAAAATCGAACAGGCCGGGGTTTTCTCAAAATGATGGGACTCAAGAAGAATCCGGATTTAGTCTGCTTAGAAGACTCGTGCATACCTTTTGACTATTTGTGCGAGAGGTATGGTCGTAGTCAGTCTTACCGTACATATCAGGAAGAGTTCGCCCTCACCTCTCTAGGACACATTCACCGCCGTGTATTCGTCTTCATATTCTGCTTTTTGGGATTGATGGTCTTCCCGAAAAAGAAGGGGAGAATCCACACCAGATTGGCTATGGTTACCAAGACTCTGATGGAAGGGATCGACGTACATGATTTCAGCATTGTACCCATGATTGTTGCTGACATATACCGAGCTTTGGAGAACTGTCAACGAGGAGTGAAACATTTTGAGGGTTGCAACCTGCTACTTCAGCTTTGGCTCACCGAGCATTTACAAAGGGGCGACTACCATCAAGACATACATAGGAGAATTTGGGATGACCATATTGCTTTCCATCACCCAAAGCGTATGAAATACATCCCCAAAATGTTTGCACATCCAGAAAATGCCAAGGGATGGGTTGAGTTATTGGGAGATCTGACCGAGAATCAAATCCAATGGATGTTCGAGTGGTTCCCGACCGACGAGTTCATCATTCGGACTAGAGATACTCCGTTCCTGATATTGATTGGTCTTAGAGGGACATACCCTTACGTCCCGATTCGTGTCATGAGGAAGGCATGGAGGAAGCAAGTCATCCCAAGGGTCGAGAAAATGAGTCATCTCAGGGCGGACTTCCAAAATGATGAAAGTCCTCACAAGTGTCAAGCTCAGTAATTGTGGCACTGCAGGATCCGGTTGGAGAAGGATACTATCGAGCCTGACATGTATCACGCTGGTTTCTCTCCTTACTATTTGGGATGGTTGGAAGATAACTGGGGAGGAAATATCGAGCCAGGTTTCGCTCAAGGACATAGGGTCATAGACGAGAAAGCCGAGGCAACAACTAGGTTCAACCAGCTGCGCAAAAGGCTCTATGACTGTGAAGTAGATCATCACAAAATCCACATAGCTAACAAAAAGCTGATCAAGGAATGGAAGGACATTGCCGTCACTTCCACCCAGAGGCTAGCACACTTGGAACGAGGCATCGTTGACTTGGAGGAAAAGTTCCTCAGGAGGATCGAAACTTGCCAAAAGACCGAGGGAGCTGAAGTAGGAATTCTAGCAAAGACCTACTTGCTGCTGGGACTCCACGAGATGGGAATGTTGATCAAAGAAAGTAGAGGTGCCGAGTCTGGGTAAGGTCCTTCTGAGACCAAATAGATAGGATTTGTCTTTACTTTGCTTTTGATGTAATAAGGCCACTGGCCATTAGTGATATTTTCGCATTCTTAGAGTCAAGTTGGATTTGTCTATTTTTGTCATCAATAAAATGAGGCATTTAGTATTTAAGTTCTCCAAATTAATTTGTCGCTAGGCCTACCTCGGGCATAAAGAGGTTCCCCGACTTAGGATGCGTTTTACATTTTCGCATTACGTGTTTAAATTACCGCAATATTCTTTATATCTTCACTAACTTCACTGCCTTTTGTTAGTTATTCCCCTTCCCCAAAGGTTAGTTCGTGCACTCTAGCATCAATAACTTATTGCACCACATCAAAGGGTCCTCCTCCTACTCCTCCTCCCAGTCCTCCCAAAGGAAAAAGCAAGGGTAAAACTAAAATGGCAGATGCAACGGTACTAGAAAAGGCAACAGGGATGAACATGTTGAGATCATTGATGGTCAGGGTATTCAGGTTCTGCACGAGGGTATGTCTCCACTAGAGAAGAAGCTGCTGAAGTTCCAAGAGGAACTTGACCAAGTCAAGAATTTGGCCCACCTATCATTCTCCCTCAACGTTCCAAACGTTCACTTCCCAAATACTCTGAACCCCACTTTACCCCAAAACGTCCCAAAACAACCCAATCACCCCAAAGATCCCGTTCCACCAGCACCACGCAATTACAACACTCCACCTCCTCAAGACCAGACGAGAGACCAATTCCAGGCTTATGACAACCCCATTTATGTGGAAACCGTAGCTCATTCCGCACCACATACCTATGAGTCTGACGAGAAGGACAAGCTCATCAGGAATCTGGCCGAGGAACTCAAGAAATTGACCAACCGAGTTCAGGGCGTCGAAGGAGTTAAAGGGGTTAAGGGATTGAATTATGAGGACCTTTGCATACAACCTGATGTTGAACTGCCCGAGGGGTACAAGCCTCCTAAGTTCGAAATATTTGATGGTACTGGTGACCCAAGAGTCCATCTGAGGACTTACTGCGACAAATTGGTCGGCGTGGGAAAAGATGAAAGGATCCGCATGAAACTCTTCATGAGGAGTTTGAAAGGTGATGCACTATCTTGGTACATCAATCAAGATCCAAAAAAATGGATCAATTGGGTGAATATGGCTACAGACTTCATGGATAGATTCAGATTTAACACAGAGAATGCACCGGATGTGTTCTACATCCTGAACTTGAAGAAGAAACCAACTGAGACTTTTTGCGAGTATGCTACTCGTTGGAGGTCAGAGATCGCTAAGGTCAGGCCAGCCTTGGAAGAAGAGCAGATGAAGAAGTTCTTCGTGCGCGCTCAAGATCCTCAGTACTATGAGCGGCTGATGATGGTCGAAGGGCACAAGTTTTCTAATATCATCAAGTTGGTAGAGTGAATCGAGGAAGGCATCAAAAATGGTATGGTTACTAACTTCGAAGCCTTACAGGCTACCAACAAAGCTCTGCAATCCGGTGGTGTGTCCAAGAAAAGGGATGTAGGAGTCGTGATAGTGGCACAGAAAGCCAAGTCCCCTCCCAAATATCAAGTATACCCCGCACTTTCCTTCACATACCGACCAACTACAAGTTACCAAGCACCTTCACCTCAATACCAGACAACGTCACCCGCCTACCAAGCTCCACCACCCACATATCAGCCTACCTCTCCCAGATACTCCCAACTAGCTTCCGTTTATAATGCCTACAATTACCAACCCTCTCACTACCAATCACCACCTGCTCGCCAAAACTTCCCAAGACCTCGCCCAAATTTCGACCGTCGTCCACCAAAACAGTATATTGCCATAGCTGACCCCATTGACCAATTATATGAAAAGCTTAAAGCCGCAGGTTATGTCACACCCATCCCCGCTGTCATCCCTGAGAACCCATCTCAGTGGGTCAACCCAAACGAAACCTGTGCTTACCACTCCAGCATGAAGGGACACACCATCGAGGAATGCCGTTCCCTGAAAGACAAGATACAGACCCTCATAGATAACAAGATCATTGTAGCCAAGGACCCTGCTCCTAATATTTGCAATAATACGCTGCCTGACCATAAAGGCGGTATCCACATGATTGAGGTTGAAGATGATTGGGATCCTAAGGGATCAATTGGGCTAATTGCCGAGGGTGATCCAAAGAAGCCTGCGATTACTCTTAATCCGATCGTGGTCCAGATACAGCCGTCTGAGGAAGTTGAGGTAAACATGTCAATTCCACTTGAGTTTGAATCAAGGCCACCCACCGAGGGAAAATCCCCAGGGCCGATCAAAGTCGAGTTTGTGCGACCGCTTGAAGTTGCAATCCGGCCATCTATAACATATACTACGGCAGGAATAAGAATGACCACACCTATTCCAGTGGCAATGTCAACAATGGCACCCTTTTATTCAGACGCCATTCCATGGGACTATACCACTGAAGCAAGGAGGAAAGGTAAAGGCAAATCTGAAGAAGCCATCGCTGCACAGGGTATGACGAGAACTGGCTGAGTTTATACCCCTGAACATTTGGCCGAGTCTAGCAAGTAGGCCAACAACCGTCCCCCCATCGTTGAAACAGGTTCTGATGATCAATGGAGAAATATACGAGCTAAGGAATACTCAGTCCTCGACCAGTTGAACAAAACGCCAGCCTAGATATCCATCCTCTCCCTGTTACAAAACTCTGAAACTCACAGGAATGCTTTGCTAAGGGTGCTGAGTGAAGCATACGTGCCAGACAATATCACTAGTGGGGAAATGGCCAACATGGTGGGCCAGATACTGGAGATCCATAAGATCACTTTCCATGAAGATGAGCTACCGCCCGAGGGGCTAGGGCATAATAGAGCACTACATATCACCGTACAATGTGAGGATCATTTCATCACAAGGATCCTAATTCATGAGGGTTCCAGCCTCAACATCCGTCCGCTGGTCATGCTCAAGAAATTAGGCAAGAGTTTACATAAGATAAAGGAAGGAGAGATCAACGTAAAGNAATATCACCAGTGGGGAAATGGCCAACATGGTGGGCCAGATACTGGAGAGCCATAAGATCACTTTCCATGAAGATGAGCTACCGCCCGAGGGGCTAGGGCATAATAGAGCACTACATATCACCGTACAATGTGAGGATCATTTCATCACAAGGATCCTAATTCATGAGGGTTCCAGCCTCAACATCCGTCCGCTGGTCATGCTCAAGAAATTAGGCAAGAGTTTACATAAGATAAAGGAAGGAGAGATCAACGTAAAGGCCTTCGATGGTTCGCAAAGATCCACCATGGGAGAAATTACCTTATGTTTACAAATGGGACCAACTTGGTTCGATGTAGATTTCCAAGTGATAGATGTGCCTGCATCTTACAACTTACTATTGGGACGACCTTGGATCCACGCGGCTGGGGCCGTGGCATACACCCTACATCAAGCTGTGAAGTTTGAATGGAATCATCAAGAGGTAATCATTCATGGCGACGGTAGCAACCATATCTACGGTCGCCAGACCTTTTCGGTCATCGATGGAAGGAGGAAGTTGGGCGGAGAAATCTATCATAACATAGATCGTGTTAACGCTATTGACAAAGACAAGTGGTGGGGCAGTAAGATCGAAAGAATACTGAACTAGCAAGGGTACGAGCCGGGTAAAGGGCTCGGTAAGCATCTTCAAGGAATAACNACTGGTCGCCACCATGGCGCGGCCCCTACTACCCATTAGAGCAGCCAATACCCCACATAGAGCAGACTTTCCAGCCGACTGACATCATATATGGTACAGACGAAGAAGAAGCGCTAGCAGCGATAAGGGATTTATTTCTGGATGATGAGGATATGGACTGTTGTGTCATTTTTGAAGAGGAGGGGGAGGAAGGCCCTTCCATACAAGTCGTGAGCAAGGGATCACATCTCAACAATTGGTCCGTCAGGACAACCAAAGCCCGTCGAGCCTCGGGGTAGCAAGGCTAACAAAACAAACATTATTTACAGTTTATTTATTTAAAGCATTTCCTTCCTTTTCGCATTTAATTTCTGCAAGAAAGAGCTGTTATGTTCAAACAATTACTCAATTTATCAAAGCGTTTCCAATTTCTTTATAAATCTTACATTTACTTATATTTACTTGCTACTGTTTCCCTCCCCATTACTTTATTTACACAGCATTACTATTACTTATCTTGATGAACCGACGACTGTGACCTGCAACGAGGCAACGCAACAAATGAATTCCGAGTCAGACGAGGATGATATACCTGAGGATATTATTAAAAAAGTCGAGAACTTTGAGAATAGACCTAAGTCTAACTTGGACGAGATTTAGGTCGTCAACCTGGGAAACAGAGAGAACGTCAAAGAAACACGCATCAGCATTCATCTGTCGCCGTCAGAAAAGGAGGAATATACAGAATTCTTAAGGGAATATGAGGACATATTCGCCTGGTCATATGATGACATGACTGGCCTCAGTACATCTATTGTGGCCCACAAATTGCCAACCAATCCAACATTCCCACCAGTGAAGCAAAAGCTCAGGAAGTTCAAACCAGACATGAGCTTGAAAATCAAAGAAGAGGTCACTAAGCAGATCAACGCCGGGGTTCTCCGGGTGGTCGAATATCCGACATGGTTAGCCAACATTGTGCCTGTACCAAAGAAAGATGGGAAGGTCAGAATCTGCATCGACTACTGGGATCTCAACCGGGCCAGTCCGAAAGATGACTTCCCCCTACCGAACATTTACATCTTAATTGACAACTGTGCCAAGCACGAGCTGCAGTCCTTTGTAGATTGTTTTGCTGGTTACCATCAGATTTGGATGGACGAGGAAGATGCTGAGAAAACAACATTCATTACGCCGTGGGGAGTGTATTGCTACAAAATGAAATCGAGGTATATGTGGACGACGTCATCAACAAATAAAATAAAGCTGCTGATCACATGGAAGATTTGAGAAAGTTCTTCAACAGGGTAAGGAAATACAATCTGAAACTTAACCCCGCAAAGTGTGCATTCGGGGTTCCTGCTGGCAAGCTGCTAGGGTTCATTGTCAGTCGTCGAGGAATAGAGCTAAATCCATCAAAGGTCAAAGCCATCCAAGAATTGCCGCCACCAAGGAGCAAGAAGGATGTTATGAGTTTTCTGGGAAGGCTGAATTATATCAGCCGGCTCATAGCCCAGTCCACTGTCATTTGTGAACCGATTTTCAAGATGCTAAGAAAGGATGCTGCCACCAAATGGACTGAGGATTGTCAAAAAGCCTTCGACAGAATCAAAGAGTACCTCTCAACACCACCAGTCTTCGTACCTCCAGAGTCGGGTAGACCTCTATTACTCTACCTTGCTGTGTTAGATGGAGCTTTTGGTTGCGTTCTCGGGCAACATGGCGAAACATGGAGGAAAGAGCAAGCAATTTACTACATCAACAAGAAGTTTACTCCGTATGAGGTCCGATATTCTCTATTAGAACGCACCTGTTGTGCTTTGACTTAGGTCGCACAGAAGCTAAGGCATTATTTCTGTGCCTACACAACGTACCTCATATCGAGGATGGATCCGCTAAAGTACATCTTTCAGAAGCCCATGCCCACTGGCAAGCTAGCTAAATGGCAGATCCTGTTAAGTGAGTTCGACATCATTTACGTAACTCA
>ML253189.1:27081-75102 GCA_005239495.1 Nicotiana undulata | reverse complement strand
TTCCCCTGCACCAACAACATGGCTGAATATGAGGCCTGCATCCTGGGGCTCAACCTGGCCATCGACATGAATGTTCAGGAATTATTAGTGATTGGTGATTCAGACTTATTGATACACCAAGTCCAAGGAGAATGGGCGACCAAGAATTCCAAAATACTTCCATACCTACATCGTGTGCAGGAATTGAGAAAGAGGTTCACAAATATTGAATTCCGGCACGTTCCCAGAATCCAGAATGAGTTCGCCGATGCATTGGCTACCTTGTCATCTATGATCTAGCATCCAAACAAGAACTTCATTGATACCATCCCAGTGAGGATCCGCAATCAGCCGGCTTACTGCGCCCATGTTGAAGAGGAAGCAGACGGAAAACCTTGGTTTCATGATATCAAGGAGTACTTGGCAAAGGGAGAGTACCCAGAGCTTGCAAACGCTACTCAGAAGCTCACTCTTCGAAGGTTATCAAACAATTTCTTTCACAACGGAGGAATCCTGTACAGGAGGACTCCCGATCTGGGTTTGCTAAGATGTGTCGAAGCAAAGGAAGCAACAAAGTTGTTGGAGGAAATACATGCTGGTACATGCGGTCCTCATATGAACGGGTTTGTTCTAGCAAAGAATATACTTCGGGCTGGTTATTTCTGGATGACCATGGAAACAGACTGCATCCAGTATGTCCGCAAATTCCACCGATGTTAGATACATGGGGATATGATAAGGGTACCTCCCAGTGAGCTTAATGCAACAAGCTCACCCTGGCCGTTCGCCGATTGGGGCATGGATGTTATTGGACCAATCGAGCCTGCCGCCTCCAACGGACACAGGTTTATCTTGGTCACCATTGGCTATTTCACCAAATGGGTCGAAGCAGCATCTTACAAAGCAGTTACCAAGAAAGTCGTGGCCGACTTTGTCCGCGACCGCATTGTTTGTCAGTTCGGAGTTCCAGAGTCAATCATCACCGACAATGATTCCAACCTAAACAGCGATTTGATGAAAGCAATGTGTGAAACCTTCAAGATAAAACACAAGAATTCTACAGCATACAGACCTCAAATGAATAGAGCAGTTGAGGCTTCCAACAAGAACATCAAGAAGAAAATGAGAAAGATGATAGAGAAGCACAAGCAGTGGCATGAGAAGCTGTCATTCGCCTTACTGGGATACCGCACCACGATTCGCACATCAACTGGGGCAACTCCTTATATGCTGGTATACGACACAGAGGTTGTTATTCCCGCCGAGGTTGAGATTCCATCTCTGAGAATCATACAAGAAGCTAAGCTTAGCGACGAAGAATGGATAAGAAGTCGCTATGAGCGATTGGCCCTCATAGACGGAAAAAGAATGAACGCGGTTTGTCATGGTCAGCTATATCAGAACAGAATGAACAGATCCTTCAACAAGAAAGTCAAACCAAGACGATTCGCACCGGGGCAGCTGGTGTTAAAGAAATTTTTTCCTCATCAAGACGAAGCAAAAGGGAAATTCTCTCCCAATTGGCAGGGCCCGTACATGGTCCACCGAGTGCTGACAGGAGGAGCACTCATACTTGCAGAAATGGATGGAGAAGTTTGTCCTGAACCAATCAACTCAGATGCAGTCAAGCGCTACTATGTGTAACTCTTTATGCTTTTCTCAATGTTGTAAATTGAACTACGTCTGACCTGATTCCCGTTTAAGAGGGGATACGTTGGCAGCCCTATGGGTTCAGTCACATTTTAATAAAAAATTCATTTTCCCACGAATGGAAACTGGGGCAGAATTTTGAGGAGGGACCTCAAAATTCCGAAGCAAGTTCATCCGGTCGCCGCGCAAGCAGCAACCGGACGCATTCACCTACCAAACTGGGGCAGAATTTTGAGGAGAACCCTCAAAATTCCGTAGCAAGAGAGGCTACAATGTCTTGAACCGCGTCGTGGTCGTCGGTTCATCCAAAGAAATTTGTTGTAAATTTTATGTTATATTTTATAAAACCATGCATATTTACTTCCCAAAACAGCTTGTTTAGCAACGCTACCCCCATGGTACAACAAAGTTATCATTATTAAGCAGATAGGCCGGGCCGAGCCAGCGGGGATACGAACTAACCCTCCCCTTTATAGAACTCACGATTTTTCTTTGGATGCAGGCACAAATACGGCGAAAGCCCAAAACATCTTGTTATCCCCACAAGACGCATACTTCTCAAGGATACGCTCTCAAACTCGTCGCGCATGCCGACGATTATTATTATCGCAAACAACGCTTCATTCACGACAATCATATTGCCAAAATTTATCATCAGCTAAGAACTCTTACTGTCATTTTATTTTCTCGCATTGCATAAGGCTACTATTCTGCCTTCCGAGACTAAGCACTGTCTCCCTGCATTTTTCGCAACTTTGCATAAGGCTACTGTTCTGCCTTCCGAGACTAAACACTATCTCCCTGCATTTTTCGCATCTTTGCATAAGGCCACTATTCTGCCTTCCGAGACTAAGCACTGTCTCCCTGCATTTTCTCTTTGCATAAGGCTACTATTCTGCCTTCCGAGACTAAGCACTGTCTCCCTGCATTTTTCGCATTGCATAAGGCTACCATTCTCCCTTCCGAGGTTAAGCGCTACCTCCCCAGCATTTATTTCCTGCATTTCATAAGGCTATCATTCTGCCTTCCGAGGTTCCACGCTACCTCTCTCCGCATTTTTATTTCATTACGCAAAGCTCTTTTCTACCTTTTCAAAGCAATCACCTTTCGTTACGTTATTTATTTACGCTTTTTTTCGGGCTAAGATCTGCCCCTCTTTCCTTTCGCAAAGCGCAAGACTAAGCTCTGTCTTGTCAGCATCATACTACTGCATTCTTCATGGGCTGAAATATCGCCAACTTGTCCAAAGGCGTCATCGTTCAGAGGCACCATCTCCATGGCCGAGAACATCATTTCATGGCCTGAGGATCTCTTTATTTCAACTTGCATATCATTATTCAAAGGCGTCATCGTTCGGATGCACCATCCTCATGGCTTGAGAACATCATTTCATAGCCTGCGAATCCCGCACCAAGCGATTCATGGTCCAGGACATCATGGTCTAAAGACATCATCTTAAATTGTCCAAAGACGGCATCCATAGTCCAACAGGAACTTGCATCATATTTATATTATGCACGATATATGCTTGTTATTTACTTGCAGGTAATCCGGCCGGAACAGCCAACCAGGCAGGAGCGGACCGCTCAAGTTCTCCAAAACAACCCCGTAAGACCTTCCAATTTTGCCTTACCTTGCACCTTGCGTCCGTTCTTGTGAAGCATCACCGGTATAATTCGCCGATGATTCTGGAACTACATACGACCTGATTCCTGTAAAATCAGGGATATGTAGGCAACTCAGAAACCAGGGTGCGACCTAAATCTCTCGTCCAATTTCCACTCGGTCAAAATTGGCCATCATATCTTTACCCGAAAACTCTTTCATCCTTCCCAGGTAAAGAGGAGCAGCTGTTGATACCCAATTTTTTCTCAAATTATTTTTTAACTTGCATATCAGCTTTCAAAATCTCTCTTTGCAATAATGAGTATTTTTCTCTATTTTTTCCATATTTTTTACTTAAACTATTTCCCCATTTTAATTCATAAATTATGCCCTAAATAATTTCAAAATACTTCCTAGCTCAGCATGTTATTTATAATCATTTTCTATCCATTAAAATCCAATTATTTCATGAATTAGTCAATTGGGTCTTATTTAATTTCAATTACAACACTTTTGCAATTATGACCCAATTAGACATTTTGTATTATTTTAATTCGGAACTTATGCATTTCTTACACTCAATATAAGTTAATTACTGTAATTTTACCTGTTTAAACTTAATTTCGTCTTTTCATAATTATTAGATATTTTAACTAATTAATTATCTATTTTATTAGGTATTTAATAGCTAGCCACGTTTATTTAAATTTTAGCCAAATTCTATCCTAATCTTTAAACCCAAACTACCCAACCCACCAGATTTCAAATAACCCAGCCCAATCCCTAAAATCTACCCGGCCCAACCCCCACTCAATCTGAGCCGTTGATCACATGAGATCAACGGCCCAAATGTTACCTTACCATAATTAACCCTCGAACGAGCCCCCTGACCCCTCAGTCTTCGAGACTGGTCTCTCTCTCTCCACCCGTCTCTTTCTCTCCTCCTCTCTCTAGAACCTTCTGGGTTCTTCTTCTTCTCCGATGGCTTCCACTGTCTCTCTGGCCATCTCCAGTCTCACCCCTTTCGACCACCAGCCGTCTTGAAGCCTTATCTCTCCGATCCTCTCCGTCTTTGAGACCTCCATGGGTTTCAACCATGATGGACCACTACTGGGGCTCCTGCTTTGGTGATTTTCTGGCCTTCTTCGGTGGGGTTTTGACACGACCATGCCACAATCACCACTACCTTTGAGCTTCGCGGCAGGTTCTCTGGTTATCTCTGATTCTCTTATGAAACCCTAACTTTTGAACTTTTCAATTTTTCTAGATCCGTAATAGATCTATACATATTATCAGTTCTTTCCATGTTTTATTCAAAGATTTCTCAATTTCCTAAACGATTTCTCATATTTTTAAAACTAGGGTTCGAAACCCTTTTTCAAAACAATCCTCTTTTAACTTCTTAGCATTATTCTTGTGTTTTTTTTACCGTGTTCTAACTTTATTTGAGCTTTTCCTCTTGTTTGACTCATTTGTTGTTAAAAATCCCGAATTTCTTGGTTCAATTTGTGAGTCCGAGTGTATTGGCCATCTATGTTTATCTGTTTAGCACGAGTGCTTTGCTTTTGTGGATACTCTATGATCTCTGGTGTTATTTGCTATGTGCTTAGGGTTCCTGATTATTCCTTTCTTTTACCCGTATCATGATTCGTACCATGTTCTGATTTCTGTCTATTATATGTTATTTGTGCTTATAATATTGTGAGTTGTTCTATCTTTTTTCGAATCCCTAAACCTTTGTGATTGGTACTGCATTGATTTTTGTGTGATACTCTCTACTGATTCTTGAGTACCTCCTTAATTAAGACATGTTGATTTCTTGTCTTTCCTTGTTTATATTATGCCTAGCCTCTCATATGTGATATTCTCCTTGGTTGACACTGATTCACTGTGATTTTAATCTCACTCGAGATTCTCTGTTGATTTCTAGGTATTTCTTGCCTTATTTCTATAGGTAATTCTGTCATATTAATTCATATACACTTTCCTTAATTAGAGTAATTTGAATTTAGCCTCTATTACATGCCTTATACTTTGGTAAATCTCTTTCCTTATGTGTTGAGACCAGCCTTGCACGACTTTTCTTTCCTTATACTATTATTTTTTGTTACCGTTTGAACAATGATCCCTTAATTAAAGGGAGTACTTGAATTAATTGATTCTGATTGGGGTTTACTCCCATAATTGTGTTGAACCATTATTTGTTACCATTTTCTGCCTATCTTTCGAAACTATAAGTACTTTCACTCTTTCAATAACAAGACAGACAATTCTACATTCTCTCTTGCGCCCTTTCTCTTTTTTTCTTTCTATTTGCTCTATTGCTGCTCCCTCATTCTGCACACTACTGTTGCTGCTCTATCTCTTTGCATTTTGCTATTCCTTACTATTCGACTGGTATGTCTCTAAGTTAGTCTTATATTATCTCTATACAATATGCTCCAGTTCTTGTTTAGTTACTTACTATTCCTTCTGTGTTTTATCATGTGGTTCTATTGCCTACCATGTAACTAGCATGTCCCTATTATCCCTTTTTCCCTTTTAGCCTAATATGTCTCCTGCTTTCCCTTGTGTGATTCATTATGACTTTGTTTGACTCCTGTGAAACTAGCCTACCTATTTTCCTATGTGGCTACTTTTACTCTTATCTCAGCATGACTAGTATCTCTTATATGTTTTCATCTTCTGCATGACTCCTAATACTATAAGTCTGTCCCCTCTACATAATGCTTAGATGTCATATGGTTCAAGTCTGCATGGAGTATGTGACTCTGTTTATTACTTAATGCTATGTGATAATTGTGATTGTTTGAGAACCTGTAACTTTATTTTAAGGACTAATTGCGTGTAAGTTTGCTGCTATCATCCGAATTACTTGTCCCCAACTCCCTTTCCCCTGTTGAGTTTGTCTCTTGAACCCTGCACCTTTGCTGAGTTGTGATTGGTCTGTTTCTTTCCTTTTGCAAACTATTTTTTTCATAAAACTCTTACATTATTCTCTGAAGTCATTTTCAAAACTGTTATTTCGGAACTGCCTTTTCAAGCTCAACCCTTTTAAACTATAAGCACTTCACACTACTCTTAGAAATTAGGTCCTACCCCCTTCGTGTGCGCATTGCCTTGAGTACCCCTGAGTACTCATTGAACTTTGACACACAAGGCTGGTAATTCCACACTGCAATTTGTTAAAATCTTGGCAATTTGCTTGGGTGCTGGTATTGGCCAGGGACCCATTTGGGGCCCTAGGGAACTTTGCCGCACCCAGGCCATGTAAGGCTATGAAACTCGAAAGGAGTGAGGCTGGGAGATTGGGCCCGATTGAAGGCTCCCTATAGAATAACTTCTTATTTTTTTTCTTTTTTTTCATTACTGTAATTCATTTATGACTGGTTTGTAATAATTTGTTAACGAATAACTGGGGATGGATAATGGATACGGGGGGTTATGCATTCTTAGTGTAATCATGGGTAGACAACATGCTTATAGGCTTCTATTTACTTACTTGTGCAATAGATAATCTGCCTAGGACATGCATCTCATTAGAAATCCTGCTTTAGGTTCTTCAGTTTTCAGCATATCTATTATGTTCATTTCGTAAACCATGATCACAGTAATAACCAGAACAGGCAAATAAACGGTTGTAAGGCATTATCACTTCATTTTCTCATGATCATGGCATTTAGAAACCATGTTTTAGGGTACTCCTGTGTGCATTAGATATCCTGTCTTTAGGACTTCTTATTTGTCAAACTACAGTAGCTGAAAGCCCAATTAGCATGTTAATCTAATAATCCCATAAAATATGATTAGTCTACTTGAAACATTTTCTGCAAATATATACCTTTAAAATCATAATCCAAATATGCATGTTCACCCTTTGAGATAATTAGGAAATGTATACGACGCCTAGGCAAACTTTAGGCCTGATGCGTATTAAAATCAAATCAATTATGTTCTACTAGTTTAATCAGCCTCTTTTAACCTTTTTGAACTCTGCTACTCCTATTCTTGATTTTGCCTCTCTGAAGTTCACTCTACTTCTTATTAAGACTCCTACTCTATATTTTTAGCAAATCTTGAAGTCGTGCATTTGCTAACCCTTACGATTTTCTGGTTCTTGCACTATTATGTTTTCAAACTGTTGGGTTGTGAAGTTACTTCACTCCGCTCTAATCGTTCCATTCCGAATCCTTGCTCTATAAACCTGCTATTTTTGATACAATTTTACCACTCTTTTACTATAGTTCTCTTTTTTAACTACTACTCTCTGTTAAGCTACTGCATTTTTAGTCACTTCTCTTTTAAAATCACTATATCACTGCAAACCATGCTTTAATGATTTTCATCTGTATTTTCTAGAAATTTTAAATCCCTGTATATCTTCTAAATCCTAGCGTTGTCTCTAAACAACTGCATTTCTGAAAATCAACCATTTTCTGAATTACTCAATCTAAATTGAATTGTCTACTTCATCGCTAAGTTTTTCAAAGCAGATCCTTTTTCCACTTACTGGTTTCACTTTAAACTCCTGTTTTAAACTCCCATCGTTGAGACCTTAAGTGTGTTTGATACGTGCTACTTATATGTCTACCTGTGGAGGGGTCTGTGAGCCTTTATTTCCCTCTATGTGTTCTCTTATACGTGCAGTCCTACTTGTTCTGTATGTCGCTTAGAATTTTGTCCTTTAAACCTAAGGGTTCAGCCTAATAGTCACCGTGTAGGAATAGTAGTCCTAAATACCCTCCAGGACTTATAGGATGGGACGAGTAATAGCACGCGATAAGCATTCGTGAACAACACACGCGTTTTAAATAACCTTTACGGGGTGGGAAGGGTGGAATACGGATATGATGACCGGTGCACTAATACCACGTGTAGCCCCTATTCGAGGCGTGACATACCGGGTACTGCATTGATGTGATCCGTATTACTTTAAACCTAGGACAGTTTTCTTTTCAAATGTTTATTCTAATGTTTTCCCCAAAACCTTTAAAGATTTTCACACTTTTTTGAAATCCCCTCTTATATGAACCTTGCTTGCTATTTGTTCATCGTCCAAATTCACAAAATTTCTTAGCTGGGACCCACAGTTGTGGATATTGAGGGGTTCCTAACACCTTTCCCTTAGGATAATTTCAAGCCCTTACCCAATCTCTGGTAATGCAAACTAGTTTATGAGTTATCAACTCTAGGTGCCCTAACACACCAATAAAATCGTTAGGTGGCGACTCTTCCTTAAACCTTTCCTTTAAGGAGTTGTCCAAAAATGTCATGAACCCGATCTCTCCGTACCTAACCCGTGCGATAGAAAAAGGGGGCGCGACAACTGACCAAATGGATCTTGTTCCAAGTGGGACCGAGATGATCACAGATCTTGTTCCAAGTGGGAGAAGGATGAATGATCTTGATCCGAGTGGGAGAAACATTGATCTAAATGGGAACAATGATGAATCACAAATAAGACGTAGTTCTTGTAAAAAGATTCCCCGCCGACGATTTGATGTTGAAGGTGGAAAACTATTTATGATGATCCTACAAGAAGAAAACAAGCCTAAAAATGTAAAAGAGGCTCTCTCATGCCCTTCTAAGGATAAATGGATAAAAACAATAGAAGATGAATAGGAGTCTATGAGAGTCAACAAAGTTTAGGAACTAGCTGAGCTCCCTGAAGGATGCAAAGAAATTGGGAGCAAATGGGTTCTAAAAGTTAAGCCAAGGCTGATGGAACAGTTGAGAGATATAAGGCTCGACGGGTGGTGAAAGGGTATGCACAACATAAAGGAATAGACTACGAAGAGACTTCCTCGCCTACCATACGATTTACCTCAGTTCGCCTGGTTCAAGCTATTGTTGCAAGCTTGGATGTTGAACTACATCAGATGGATGTAATGACTGCCTTTCTCAATGGAGAGCTAGATAAAGAAATCTATATGGAACAACCTGAGTGTTTCATTGAAAAGGGCCAGAAACAAAAGGTTTGTAGACTTTTGAAGTCTATTTATGTAACGACCAGAACTGTCGTTTTGAGAATTTGCACTTCACTCGGTAGTTTGTGTGCACTTATATGAATCGTCGATTTTGGGTTTTCAGGTTATTCGGATTCGGTTCGGAAGAATGAATGTCAATGTTGAAGCTTTAAGTTGAAAGAGTGACCAAGTTTGACTTTTGTGAATTTGGCCTCGGAACGGAGTTTAGATTGTTCCATTGGATCGGGATGGTGATTTTTGACTCGGGTGTATGCCCGGATTTGCATTTGGATATTTCTAGAAGGTTTCAGCACAAGTTGGAGAAATTTAGAAATTTGAAGGATTGGAAAATTCATAAATTTGACCGGAAGTTGACTTTGAGGATACCAGTTTCAGATTTGGGTTCTTGGAATTGGAATAGCTTCGTTATGTCATTTGGGACTAGTGTGCAAAATTTGGGTTCATTGCAGGATAATTTGATATAAAGTTTCGAAGCGAGTTTTGGAATTGAAAGCTCAAAGTTCATAGATTTTGATTAGAGGGGTGATTCGTCGTTTCGATGTTGTTAAGTGTATTTTGAGGCCTCGATTAGGTCTGTGGTATTCTATGAGGCTGGTCGATATATTTGGACGGGGTCTCGAGTGGCTCAGGTGAGTTTCAGACGAGGTTCAAATAAACTTCATTTCATGTTGCATTGTTGAAGGCTGCTGGTTTTGGTGTTTTCACATCTGCGCAAGAATGGACGCAGATGCGAGTCCGCAGATGCAGGCTTTTGGTCGCAAGAGCAAGAAGAGGCTGGGTGAGAAAAACCGCAGAAGCAGATTTTTGTAGCGCACCTGCGAGATTTTAAAGCGCAGGTGCAATATTCTTCGCAGGAGAGATATTGGATATCCACAGGTGCGAGGGGTTGCTGAGCATGGCTATTTTCACAGAAGCGAATCGCAGATGCGACGAATTGTCCGCAAATGCAGAAGTGCTGAGCAAAATGTTAAATACAAGGGTTAGCGATTTTGGCGTCATTTTTTACATTTCCAACCGCGGATTGAGGAAATTTTGGAGCAAATTTCATCACAAGGATTTTGGTAAGTGTTCTCTACTCGGCTTTGGGTATATTCACGAATCTATCTTCATTTTTTTGGCAATCGGTTGATGAATATTAAAGAGCATTTGGGGGTTTTGGCCTAAAGTTTCATAATATGAACTTTTAAGTTTTTAACATCGGATTGGAGTCAGAATTGAGTGAAATTAATATGGTTGGACTTGTAATTGAATGTGTTGTCGGATTTTGTGGGGTTTCGAGGTGCGGGCATGGGTTAGGTTTTTGGGTTGATTTCGAGCTTTTGATTCAAATTTGATCTTTTACGATCGGGATTTGTTCCTTTAGCATTGTTTGATGCAATTTTTGGGTTGTTTTTGATTAATTTCGAGTCGTTCGGAGGTCAGAACATGCGGGCTGGAATTTTTGGAGCATCACTTGGCTCATTTGATATGGGAATGGGCTTATTAAAGGTAAGTAACTCTTCTAAACTTAGTGTTGAGGGTATGAAACCCCGTAATACGTGTTATGTGATTGGTATTTAGGTGACGCACATGCTAGGTGACGGGCGTGTGGGCGTGCACCCTGTGAATCGTGACTCCGTTGTTTCCATGGCACTGTATAGTGGACCTATTTTGCTGAAATCTATGTTTTCACCATGTGATAAAGTAATTGAGTTGTCAATCATGTTAAATATCATGTTTAGGCTTAATGCTGATATTGTTAGGACCCATAATGGTCTTTTCTTGCGGTCATCTCACTGATTTCATTGATATTTCGTATTCAGTCATATTCATGCATCCATATCATATCTCAGTCTCAGTTGTTGTTGTTTATTGATACCCCTTATCATTGTTGTTGGGCTAGTTTCATGACATTGTGAGCCCGTGGGTGAGATTGGAGAGTGATGACTGAGTGGGATGAGAGCCTGATTATGAGTGACAGTTATGGGATCGGGCTGCACACCGCAACATGTTATAATGATTTATGCCTGAATTTGACTTATGATAGCGCTTGGGCTGTAGGAGCCCCTCCGAAGTCTGTACACACCCCCAGTGAGCGCGATTGATTATATTGAGGGATTGATCTTCCCTGGACATGGATCTTGTCCGAAGTATTTATATACTTGGAGATGGATCTTCTCCATGGGGCCAGAATGGCTTTTCCTCTGTACTGAATGACTGATGGTTAGTGATGTATATATTCCGGGACGGATCTTCCCTGGGCCATATACAATACCGAGTGGTTGATCGTGATGAGTGGAAAGTGTGAGACATTGAGATTGAGTACTCTGAGAGAGTGAGTACAGGATTCATCTTTGAGATACATGGCATTGGCACGCACACATGACATACATGCATAGAGATGTATTTTTCCTCATGTTGTACGGTATCACGTCATTCATAACTCATTATATACATTGATATGTGGGCATAGAGAGGTATTTTATACTTGTTATGTGGAAAGAAAATGAAACATTTTATTTGTTGTGGAAAGGATATTTGGAAAACTTACATTTTCAAACTTGCTCGTATTTTTGGGATTTCGGTAAAAGATTTGGATTTCTCACTGAGATACTTGAAAGGCATGAATACTTTTTCTGGAACTGTGAACGAGCTGAGCAGTTTTACTTCTAAGATACCTCTTTTATTACTTGTACTATGTTATTATGAACTGTTTTGAAATATTGGTATTAGACCCGACCCGTTCTTAGCTCGTCACTACTTAAGGTTAGGTTTGTTACTTACTGAGTACATGATATCGGTTGTAATCATACTACACTTCTGCACCTTGCGTGCAAATGTTGGCTGCTGATGTTACTGTGTTCGATGGGAGATGGATTGAAGATGTACCTGCGTCCCGGTTGTGGCTGCCCCTTGTTCGTGGTAGCTTTAGGTTTATAATCTCTGTTTATGTACTTTTCAAACAGACTATGTATTTATTTCATTTCCGCTTTGTAAACTTTATTCTTAGAAGCTCATTATTTGTACTACCAGTCCTCGGGAAATGTATAAAATTTAGTAAATTTACTTTCGTTTAATTGTCTTGTTAATATTATTGGAATTGGATAACTATTAGTTGTCTTACGTAGCGGGTTGGTTAGGTGCCATCAGGACTAGTGGATTTGGGGTCGTGATAATTTATGGCCTTAAACAATCTTCAAGGTAGTGGTATATACGCTTTTAGAATGTTGTTGTATCCAATGATTTTACCATGATGGATGAAGACCATTGCTTTTACACCAAGAGATCAAGAAACAAGCTTGTGATTTTAACATTGTATGTAGATGACATACTTATAGCTGGAAATGATAAGGAGTTTATAACCGAGATAACGTCATGGTTGTCATCTCAATTTGAGATGAATGATATGGGTGAAGCTGCATATATTCTTGGAGTTAAGATTTCAAGAGATCTTCCAAAGAAACTATTGTATCTCTCACAAGAGAATTACATTCGAAAAGTTCTTGAACAATTCAATATGCCAAAAAGTTGCCCAGTTGAAACTCGTATCAGTAAAGACCATACCTTTGGAAGTAAGATGTGTCCTAAGACTCCTGAAGAGACATAAAGAATGAGTTGAGTTCCTTATAGGAGCGCAGTCGAAAGTCTAATGTACGCTATAAAGTGCACAAGACCTGATATTTGTCAAGAAGTTGGCTTGGTAAGTAGATATCAAACCGACCCAGGTTTAGCACATCGGCAAACAGTAAAGAGGATCATGAGATATCTTAAGGGAACTGCTGATTATGCCCTTTGTTATCAAGGCGGCAAGGAGCTGCGATTAATTGGATACAGTGATGCTGACCATGAAGGAGATCTAGACGATAAGAAGTCTACCTCAGGATATGTTTTATTACTCAGTGATGGCGCCATATCATGGAGTAGTAAGAAACAATCATGTGTATCACTATCTACGATGGAAGCCGAGTACGTGGCTCTCGCATCAGCAACACAAGAAGCTGTTTGGTTGAAAAAGTTCTTGTAACACTTGTTGGATGTCGCTGAAAATATAGAACCAGTATTAGTCTACTGTAACAGTGAGGAAGAAATATCCTCCACCAAGGACCCTAAGTTTCATTGTACAACCAAACATATAGATATCAAGTATAATTATGCGAGAGACATGTTTAGACGCAAGGTAGTGAATGTGAAGTATGTGTGTACAAAAGATATGTTAGTAGATCCATTGACCAAGCCTTTGTCTAGAGATACATTTGTGAGACACACTAGGTCTCAAGGCTTGCGTAGACTCTGGGATAATTTATTTTGTTATTTATTTTCCCGTGTTCACAAACTGATGTTCTTTGATTATCAATAAAGTTGATTTATATAGATATATATTTTTATTGCTGAATGTTATGTGAATTCTTTATTTTTTAAGTATGTCGGGTAGACAAGAGTTTGGTCTTCTCACATAGGCAACCGCCGCCTTATCTTATTGATGTGAGGAGATGAGACATGGTTTAAAGCAAAATAATCATAAGGGTAATTTGAGAGTTATTCGCATAAAATCATAATGTCGTTGAACAATGACATAAGGACATTAGGGTGAAAAACGTTCACCTAGTCTACTTTGTGAGCTAGATGTGAGTTAAATATGATTTTGTACATCAAGGAACTCAAATTTAGATACTTAAGGTGTCTAAATATCATCTGTACGACATTCGTTTATGAGATAAAGACATACTCCCCTTGGGAAAAGGGAGAAAATGTTGTAGCACATGTTTCATACCATGTGTGCTGATGTCGACCAATTGGGTTAACATAAGTCCATTCTCAACTTATTGTTGTGTGATACCCAGAGCCTTTATGATGGATCAAGATTTTGTACCCTCAGAGGCTCCAATCAGCTACTTGAGACTTAGTGTGATGTTAGTTATCTTAGTGTGTTTCCAAAATACCATGTACACAGATTCGGTCTAGCGGAGCATATCTAGAAAAGCAGTCAAACTAATGTTAAGGGGATCATGAGAAGAGGAAGATCATTGATGCAATCTCAATTATTTGTATTCACTAGTGCACTAATTATAACTTATGAGTTATGATTCTGAATACAAGAAATAATGATATATGAGATTTTGAGATTATATCAAATGTGATTTCATATGATCTAGGGTACTACATTTTTTATGATCTACACTCAGGTTTGCACTTGACGAGAGGCTATATACTTCTAACAAATGTATAGAACTTAGCTCTCACAGTATGTTGGTCGCACGGTCTACTTCCTTGTATAAATGATTGAGGAGATGAGTTGAAAATATGTTTCTCAGACTAGATGAGCACTTCCATTATGTGTGAGCGGGAGATGTAGGAAATATTGGATCCACCCATAAGAGGTGCTCTAAGGCGAGTACACTTACAACGTACAACAAAAATACGGAAAAGCATTATTTTTCCACACGCTCTCTCTCTCAATCCAGATGAGGATTTAGATTGTGATATAGGGGGTTGGTTCGTCACAACGTGACAACCACCATTGACCATTGATTTCACCCGTGGTTCGTTCAATACTTCCGCTTCCGCTACGTGAACAAGTAAGTTCTATTCTTTTTATGATTTACGCGCTATCTAATGTGTTTAGATTATTGTGTTATCCTTCAATTACACTCATCCGAAGGAATCTGGTCAATGTCCAAATCGCCTGCAAAAAATTTCAAGGTTATTCATTCCATTAACCTGTTACCAATCTTCTCAATATACTAAGAGCAGACAAATAATGCAATGTACGTACAAAAATATTAAAATCTATTATGTTTATTTAGCATTTTCAAAAGTGTATGTGGTTCTTGTAGTATCAATTAGTTGTTGGAAAATGTTAGAGATGGAAGTACTATTTAAAAGAACCGTTAATGAGATGCGACAAATAATAACAACAGAAAAGATAGAGTTTTGGATAAGAAAAATCGGTTCAAGGCATTATTTTTATATAGTAAATTTTTGTAACTACGTAGGTGCGCAAATAACAAAACAATATCTTACTCCGAAGATACATACAACAAATGACTCAAGAAATTTTTAATGTGCCTCAAATAATAGCTCCGAAAAACTCTGTATACGGTTAAAACCGAGCCCACTCAATTTTACCATTTGACTGATACCGGGAGGTTACATCGAAGATCGACTTCGTAACGGAACATGCTAAATCACGAGGATAAGGTACCGAGTTTAGAATCGAGGTACCTGTCGAGATCGAGGCTAGTAGCAATCGAATCCACATGAGGTAGACATCGAGCAAGATCAAAGATAGCACAATAATAGAAAGACGAGATATCCGTGACTGGTCGAGGATTATGGCGTAAATATCGGAACAAATCAAATCAGAAATGGTTAATTAGCTAATCATGAGATTTCCTTCTGTAATTAGATATATACCATAAGTGGAATTCCTCTACTATATAAAGGGGGGTTCTAATCATTTTTAAGATACATTGTTCACAAATATCAAAGCAATATAATTCTCTTTCTCGTTTACATTCTTGTTCATCAGCTTGTTATATTTTTAACTGTTCTCGCATCAACCGGCTCGTGGGTATTCAAGCTCGAGGAATGAGTTCCATTCTAACACCGATTTGCTTTACTTTATTGTCCATTTATACTATTAACCTTCACATTTATCAAATGGTATTGAGTGAAATTACGTATCCTTAAAACCACACTATAAGTTTAATTGTTATCCATTTTTAAGGGTACACAGTTTGGCGCCCACCATGGGGCTAAGGATAATAGTGATTGCTTAATACTGATTTCGATAACACACACTTCTTTACACTTGTTCTTGTAAGAATCTTTGTTTTCAGGATAAACATGTCAAAATTACAAGCAACACCTACACATGGTGACAACGACCTCGGATTCCACGGGGAAAATGATAATTTAGCCTCCCCAGGGATCGAGGTGCCTCAGGCTGACCTCGAGGGAGCACCAGTAGCAAATCCCGTCGATGTCAGTTCATATGTCGCCCAAAATGCAAATTTGGGTTGATCCCGAAGGTAGCGTACGCAGGGAAGTTTGATCAGGTGGTCGAGGTGCACAAGGCGGAGAAGAAGGTGGAGTTAGCCTCTATTGATATTTGAAATGTTACAGGCTCAACAGGTCCCTATAGCACAACTACAAAATCATCATCGAGCACCAAGTGGGATCGAACCAGAAGTCGTCCATAGAATCGAGCCTGTACCGGAGAGATCGAATGCCAGTGAATCGGGGACTGACCCCACCATTATGAAGATGCTCGAGGAGCTCACTAAACAGATTGAATCAGGAGAAAAGAAAATCGAGGCAAATGACAAGAAAGTAGAGGCTTACAACTCCTGCGTTGACCAAATACCGGGGACACCGCCGATTCTAAAAGGTTTGGATTCAAGGAAATTCATACAGAAGCCTTTCCAAGTGCGTCTCCTAAGACCATTCCAAAGAAATTCCAAATGCGAGAAATTCCTATGTACAATGGGACCACCGACCCTAATGAGCATGTCACTTCTTATACATGCGCAATAAAGGGGAATGACTTAGAAGACGATTAGATTGAATCTGTCCTACCGAAGAAATTTGGGGAAACTTTGTCGAAAGAAGAGATGATATGGTAAAATACATTTTTGCCAATTCCATTGATTCCTTCGCCATGCTTGCAGCTCCTTCGTAAAGGCACATGCCGGAGTGATAAAGGTTGCGACTAGGAAGTCGGACCTCTTCAAGGTGAAACAAAAAAGCAACGACATGTTGAGGGAATTCGTATCTCAGTTTCAGATGGAACGCATGGAACTACCCCCGGTCACAAACGATTAGGTTGTTCAGGCTTTCACTCAAGGTTTGAACGAACAAAGTTCGGTGGCATCACGACAGCTAAAGCAAATTTTAATTGAATATCCAGCGGTTACCTGGGTCGATGTACATAATCGGTACCAATCAAAGACCGGGTTTGAAGATGATCAATTGGGGACCCCTTCCGGTTCCGTTTTCAGAAACAAGACCGTCGGCGGAACTAAAAGGGACACCGATAGAGAACCTCTTTGAACAGAGATCGGTATGAACCATATAACACAGATCGTAGAAACAGCGGTCCGCGATGCAATCCCATTCGAAATGATCGGGAATGATCAAGGACAGAGCTCCTGAGGGCTTATGAGCAAAAATGGCTTAAATAAGCATGCCGAGCCCACATAAGCACCACAATTGTCAGAATACAACTTCAGTATCGACGCATCAGGTATTGTGTCGGCCATTGGGAGAATCAAGGATATTAGATGGCCTATACCCCTACAACGTCTTTTAATTGATCAAGGGAGCTCAACCAATATTATTTCATTGAGGGTCGTAGAGCAGCTCGACCTACAAGATCAGATCGTGCCAGCAACTTGAGTTCTCAATGGTTTCAACATGGCAAGTGAAACAACCAAAGGTGAAATCATCTTACCCGTAAATGTGGCTGGAACTATTCAAGAATGAAGTTCCATGTAATCGAAGACGATATGAGATACAACGCCCTGCTCGGAAGACCCTATTCACAACATGAGGGTGGTCCCTTCAACCCTTCACCAAATGCTCAAGTTCCCAAAACGGATGGAGTAAAAACGGTATATGGGGAATAACATGCTGCCAAAGAGACGTTTGCGATCGACGAAGTAATACCAGTATCAGTGCTTTCATTGACAAAGGGATCGGAGTCCAAGAAAAATGGAAGCTAAATAGCTACACCAGCCACCAGTCTCGACTTAGTCGGAGAAGTAGGGAACGGACGAGGACGACAACTACTGGATCCCTTGATCCTCAATAATCCCCAAGGATTCCGACGCCATCAAATTGACAGTCGAAGAGCTGGAGAAAATCATGCTGATCAAGGATCTACCCGGTCGGTATACCTGAGTACAGGGTTAACCCTTGAGCTCAGGGAAAAACTCATTAAATTTCTTATCGATAATATGGATTTTTTTGCTTGGTCACACCTAGATATGACAGGGATCCCACCGAAGATCACTACGCATCGACTGAGCTTGGACCCGAAGTTCCGCTCGGTAAAACAAAAGAGAAGGCCACAGTCTGAGGTAAAACATGCATTCATCAAGGATAAGGTAACCAAACTTCTCATAATAGGATCCATTCGGGAGGTAAAATATCCCGAATGGTTAGCAAACGTAGTCGTAGTCCCTAAAAAAGGAAACAAACTTAGAATGTGCGTAAATTATAAAGATTTAAACAAAGCATGCCATAAAGACTCTTTTCCTATGCCAAATATCGATCGCATGATCGATACCAAGTCCGGCCATGAGATCCTTAGTTTTCTCGATGCCTACTCCGGGTACAATCAAATACAAATGAACCCGGAGGATTAGGAAAAGACTTCGTTCATCACTAAGTACGACACCTATAGTTATAATGTAATGCCGTTTGGACTATAAAATGTTGGGGCCACTTACCAACTCTTAGTAAATCGAATGTGTGAAGAACAAGTAGGTAAATCAATGGAGGTTTATATTGACGATATGCTATTTAAGTCTCTGCGACCATAGGACAATTTGACACATTTGCAGGAGACTTTCGATATACTAAGGAAATACAACATGGAGCTCAACCCGGAGAAATGTGCATTCTGGGTCGGCTCAAGCAAGTTCCTCGATTTTATGGTATGAAATCGGGGGATCGAGATCAACCCCGATAAAATCAAAGAAATCAAAGACATCATAGTCGTGGACAATGTTATGTCCGTGCAAAGATTGATAGGGCGCATAGACGCCAAAGACAGATTCATCTCGAGGTCTTCAGATAGAAGTCATCAGTTCTTCTCGCTGCTCAAAAAGATGAACAATTTTGCACGGACCACGGAATGCCAACAAACATTGGAATAATTGAAGTGGTTACTCTCGAGCCCGCCAGTGCTTCATACTCTGAAAACGGACGAGTAACTCTACTTGTACTTAGCAGTCTCGGAAATCGCGGTAAGTGGGGTCTTAGTTCGAGAAGAGCAAGGTACGCAAATGTCAAAGGTATGCACCGATGATTCACCAACCTGGAGAACAACTCCACTCAGTCTTATCCCCATGGCTAGTCATGAAATGGGGAATGGATATCGTCGGCCCTCTACCATCGGCCCCAGGTAAAGCTAATTTTATTTTGTTTATGACTGACTATTTCTCTAAGTGGGTTGAAGCATAGGCTTTCAAGAAAATTAGAGACAAAGAAGTCATAGAATTCGTCTGGGACCACATTATATGCCGATTCGGGATGCCTGTCGAGGTCGTATGCGACAATGGAAAAGCAATTCGTCAGCAGCAAAGTGACAAAGTTTCTCTAAGATCACAAAATAAAAAGGATCCTGTCAACACCATATCATCCTAGTGGAAACTAACAGGCTGAATCGACAAACAAGACCATCATTCAAAATCAAAGAAAAGATTGAACGACGCTAAGGGAAAATGGTGAGAAATATTTCTCGAAGTCCTTTGGGCATATCAAACAATGTCAAAATCCAGTACGGGGGCAACACCGTTCTCTTTAGTATATGGCACCGAAGCTCAGATCTCGGTCGCAATCGGGGAACCTAGCGTCAGGTTTCGATATGCAACAGTAGAGTCAAATCACGAGGCTTATAGAACTGTTAGATAAAAAATGAGAAGCCGCCCTCGTTCGAATGGCTGCGCAGAAGCAGCGGATCGAAATGTACTACAATCGAAGAGCCAATCTTCGACGCTTCAAAATCGGGAACTTGGTTCTGAGGAAGGTCATCCTTAATAATCGAGACCAAAATGAAGGAAAACTTGGCCTGAAATGGGAAGGACCGTATCAGGTCCTAGATATCGTTGGAAAGGGATCCTACAAACTTAGTACGATGAACGGCGAACAATTACCAAACAATTAGAACATATCACTCCTCAAACGATATTACTGCTAAGGTACGACCTTCTCCATTTTTAGTTTATATTTTATACTAACCATCTGGAGGTTTTAATCGAAGACATCAAAGGATTATTCAAACATAAAGTCCTTAGGTCTGAAAGCACGCGTTGCACTCTTTTTTCCTTAGATCGGTTTTTGTCTCAAATAGGTTTTTCTTGCGAGTTTTTTAACGAGGCAACCATTGTTCGTGCTAACTTAGAGAAATTCAACAGTATCTGAGGCTTTTTAAAAATCAACCTCGAATACTGGGGGGCATCACCCTCGGATGATTAGAAGGAAAGTACTTCGTGTCAACAGGGTCTCAATAGGTAAATTTTGTAAAGGGTCAAACGGTCGAATGAACCATGTCCATACAGATTACTCGAGCCCTAATGGAAAAACATGTACGCATGTATAATCTATTGAATGAAGTATTTTTTACTTGCCATATATTCCTTGCCTTAGAGAATTTCTACTTTACAATTTCATACTTATGATCTATTGTGGAAACTGGCTCAAGGCCTGATCGCAACTAAAGTTCGAATAATTGACCCCGCACTCGGGAACTGCC
Organism: Nicotiana undulata; assembly: GCA_005239495.1. NCBI lineage: Eukaryota > Viridiplantae > Streptophyta > Magnoliopsida > Solanales > Solanaceae > Nicotiana > Nicotiana undulata. The sequence goes on along the minus strand of ML253189.1, from coordinate 54,423 downwards.
ATCCAGAAAATTGACATGGTCAAATTATTAAAACCTCGAGATCTCAAGAACTTAAAAAGGCAACCCTCAATTTTATAGGCCACGACCACCCCACTCGGGGACTGACACTTCGAACAAGTTTGAAGTATAATCGGGAAACAAGATCAAGAGGCAAATCCCAAGGCTACGACCAAGCTAACACAGATCAGAGACGTCAGAATTCTGTAACAAAAACAGGCCTTCAGATACTTTTATAAACCACTTAAAAAGGCTACCCTTGACAAAATGACAAAAGGGTTTCGACAACGTCAATCCTCGAAAAAACCTAAGGGGTATCGAATTGTTCGAACCCTCGAACAATTTTGTGCTAAGGCATAACAAAGCAAAGGGTTTCGATAACACTAACCCCCAAAAAACCTAATGGGTACAGATTTATCTCGTGCTAAGGCACGGCAAAGTTTTATATGATTAACTCTTTTAAGCCGAAAAGGAGGGGAAAACAATTCTTTTGAGGCCGTATCACCTAATTCAAGATCCCAAGGGACATTTTATTTTTTGAGTTCGATAAATTGTCCATACTCAACTAAAACCTAAGAGTCACTCTACTTCAAGTTCGAGCAAGTACTCACTCGATTATAAAGACTACACTGGTCCGACTTCGGTCTAATTGCCTAAGTCTCAAACTTGTGAGAAAAATCCTCATAAGGCATAAGGCATGAATGAAAAAGAATTTTCACGAGTCAGGAAATAGAATAAAGACAAGTCAAAGAGAAAAAAAGATCTTTTATATATAAGAAGTTATTTACAAATGGCCGATCAGGGTCCTACACAAAAGTTCAAAAAGAATACTAAGGTTCCTAACTATTCTCTAGGGTAGCTTCCCCAACTCTCGGACCCGATCTCGGTGCCATAATCACCATCATCATCATCATCGTCGTCATCATCGTTATCATCGGAAGAGGCCAACGCTCTAGCATCGACTTCATGCTCTTTAGCCTTTATTATCTCATCGGTAAGATCGAAACCTCGAGCATGGATCTCCTAGAGGGTTTCCCTACGAGATTGGCATTTGGCTAGTTCAGCAACCCATGTGCTCGAGTTTGAGAGATCTCGGAAGCCTCTCTCGCTTGGACTTGGGAAGCTTCAGTATTGGCCTGGTAGACGGCCACGATTGCCTCTGCCTCAGCCTTTGCCTTTTCGGCCTCAGATTTGGCCTTTGCGAGTTCGGAAGCCAACCGAGCCTCGATCTCCTCTATTTTCTTTGCATGAGCTGAGCTCTCCTCCTTAATGCTTGTTTACCTTGAAAATTGTGTTAACAATTATATTCTTTTTGTGGTTCTAAGAATATGTGATTTATTTTAATACTAGTGGATAGGTGAAAAATATTAAGTGGAAGTAATAAAGAAGTGATAGGAAAACTAGTGTAGTCACGAAGCCAAGGACCTCGAGCTCAGTAATATCGGAGACCTCGAGGGTAGTCTTTGGCAGTTAATAATGAACAATAAATGGAGAACAATAAATGAAGAACAATAAAGCTGTAGAGTAATATTGAGCATGTTAAGCGAGAAAGGCAGAGAATGTTCTATTGTAGTGAATATTAATGTGTGTTACAAAATGATAGGTATCCCCTTTATATAGGAAGGGAGAATCCCAACATAGTACATGCCTAACTATGACTAAGAAATACTATTGGTACAACTGTATAACGGCTTAGTACGAACTTGTTCTATTCCTTGCAGACCTTACCGTTCTAACCACGTGTCATTGGGAATTTCCCGCCTTTCCATGACGGTCATCGATTTTTATACTGCCTCGAGGTATGCTGTTATGAGCCTTCGATATACTCTATCGAGGGATGCACCTCGGGGTTGAACTTCGGACTCTGCTTCGAGCCTCTCGAGACCGGGCTTGGAATGCCATAGAGGCCTTAAAATCGAATTTCCCCAATTTTGGCTGTACACAGATATTCCTCGTGTTTCTTGGAATGAAATAATAAGAAACGATTTGAATTCTTTGATTCTTCGATGTCCCAATCATAACATCAGTTACACCATGCAATCGACTAGCGTGATAAAAGGGATGTTAAAAAAGTCACGCTTGCACGGTTCTCGAAAAGCTTTGAATCGATTACGGCGGTTGGACATCCTTTTGTCTTCTCCAACACGCATAACTGACCCCTATATATACCCCAATCCTTCACTCCTTAAACCTTTACTTTTCACCATATCTTCAGATCTTCAACAAATCATCTTACTTCTTTCTTGTGTTCATCTCTCAATTAATTTCTTCCTTTTCTTTTGAAATTTCACAACAAAAATCGGATTTGTGAAACGTCCTCCGATTTCAAGGTCGACAAACCTTTTTCGAGATCGGGGCGATGCGAACCCATGTCTCGATACATTAACTTGATAACTGAACCTAAGGAAGTGAAAGCTGATTGCCGCTGGGGGGAGGAGGTACAAGTGGATATTCCTTCACATGAGGAAAACATAACAACATATAAAGTTGGTTTCCTTAGTGTGTACACATATCCTTTCACCCTAGGTCCGGTAGAACCATTTTCGCCACTGATAGACCCAGTGATCCTCGATTTATGCAAACAATATCGGGTGACACTCAGTCAAATATATCTGTCATTATGCTACATCGTTTATCTGATTAGGTACTTTTCAAACATGGTCGAGAAGATGGATTTTACCCTCGATCATCTGATTAGACTGAATAGCCCCCAACTTTATCGAGGTGGTCTGCTTAAGTGACAACGTCGAGCCTCGAAGGTCTTCTTTGACATCATTGATGAGGACAAGGATAGAGGGTGGATGAGCCGCTTTGTCCGAGTCAGGACCTCAGACCTGATCCCTACTGAGAAGATGCCATTCCCCGAGGAATGGAATATGAATCGTAAGTGAACATGTTTCGCCAATCAAATATTTTTTCTTCCTTTTGAACTATCTTCCCTATGAACTAAATCCCTTCGATGATACAGTTGTCGAGTGGTATCCTGGTGCGGTCAGGGATCTCCCGGGCTGGGTCCGACTATCAAGCGCGTATGGCGCGACCTGGCCAAGACCCGATGGGAGGCTAAAAACCATGATGAGTTTTATTTCTGTCATACTTGAACTCCTTTGAGAGAATACCTCTCGATAATACTCTCACCCTTTGTGTTTATCCTTCTGCGCTTATACAGGCCTAGTAGAGGCCATTTTGATGAGGGAACCCCCACGTGGGGAAGCATACCCCAAAATCTTTTAAGGAGAAGAAGAGAAAGAATAAATCGGCGACTGAGTCCCCGAAGCCGAAGAAGGCTAAAGTTCAAAATACTAAGATCGATTCTGCGGCCTTAACTCCGAAAGTGGCAGAGAGTCTTCGTGCTGAGGGAGAAGAGAAAGATGACTACCCGCTAGTACCTAGGGGAAGAGAAAGCATGATTGCTTCGAACCCTGCTGAGCCGACGGCTATTGAGCCGAATGATTCTGAACCAAAAGTTGTTGATGCTGCCACACCTCGAGTTAAAGAGATTCTCGAGGGTGGGTCAAATGAAGTCCCTGAGCCGGCCAACGACCAAAACACGTCCCGAGCCGAGGGGCATCCGGTAGATGAACTCGGGGACCCTTGCTCTGAAGCTCCCCGAAGAAGAGAGAAGGCCCCTATTGAACCGCCCGGGGTCATTAATGTAGATGATTTTCCGCCGGGCTCGTCATTCTCTCCAGGGCTGATACGGGATGCCCAAAATATGGAAACTCCCGATGTGGGGGCTTCCCACTAAAAGAATGATGTGTTCTAGGGATATTTTACCGGGGTTGAGGAAGGCCCTGAACTTAACGCCTCGTTCATTTTTGAAGAAGCCGAGAAGCTCTGTACACAAGTAGTCTTTTGACTCCACAACTGTGCTTTGAGTTTTGATTCTTAATTTTCTTATTTTATTCCTTTATGCTTTTAGGCCATAATGCTTTACAATCATGCTTTTTCCAAGTCACAAGATGAGTTGGCCCACTGTGAGGAAGAGTGTAGGAGGCTCTCATCAGAGTCAGATGAGCTCAAAGCTCTTTTCGCCAAAAAGGAGGGGGAACTACATGACCTTCGAGCACGTTTGGAGACGATATCTCGAGAATGGGCCAATCTCGATGAGCAGGTAATACAGTTTTCGCATGCTTACTTTTGTGCTTGTTCAACTTTAACGTTTAATGCCTAAACTTGATTCTTGCAGCTTAAGCTGAAAGATGACCTGATGCAGGAGGAGCTTAGAGTCAGGTATACTGAGATCCTCAGGCTCAAGCGGCGCATGGATGAGGTAGCCTCCGAGAGTGATACTCTCCTAGAGAATCTAACCTCGACTGAGAATCAACTCCAAGGTGCAAGGGTAGAAAGCAGTAAGTATAAGGATCTCCATGCTAAATCAACTGCTGAGTTGTCCAAGACTAAGTCAGAGATTGATGAGCTTATATCCTCGTATCGGGAAGATGCTGCCGCTGCAAACACTCAGGCTAAGAAAGCATCTGCTGAGGCTGAGCTCAAACTAACTCGAGCCCTCGACCATGCTCGATTGGGATCTCGGAGACAGACTCTCGAGGAAGTACATGCAGGGGGCTTCAATCTTTCTACTGAGATCGAAAGAGTGAAGGCCCTAGAAGAATAATTGGCAGCTCTGCTTATTTCTGATGATGATTCAGTCAGTGGCTCGGAAGATGACGAAGAAGAAGACGAATTCCCCGAGGAGGAAGAGGTCGTTGATGACTTGGGGTCCGAGGGCCAAGCTGTCGAAGGTTCAACTCCTGAGGGAACTTCATTCGATCAAGTGACCCTGTCGATGAATTGGGCTTTATTATATTCTTTCTTTTTCGTATAAGGGCTCTAAGCATGAGCTTTGTAGATATGTTTTGTGAACTCTTATCGTATGAAAGGATATTTTGCTTTGTCTTCATTCCTTCGTCAATCCCTGTGATGTCTTTGCCTTTGTCTTGAATTTTGATGCTTGTCGATAATCAGTCTGATATGTTGGACTTAAAATAAAAGACCTTAGGTTTTTGTGCTTGATGAATAATCGATAACAGGCGACCCCTTAGGGTCTAATCTTCGAGCGAAGCTTTAACTTCGGGACCTTCAAGCCCGAGCTCGGATGAGGCCTCAAAAACACTGTGTACTGACCTTTAAGTTCTTTAGATATCGACCCTTCGGTTTTGAAACATTGGCTCTTAGGCTTTTTTCAATTTGGCCCTTAGGAGTTTTTTTTATTTGGCCCTTAGTCTCTTTAGATCGGCCCTTAGGATTTTTTTAGATTGGGTCGAATCGACCTCTAATATAATTTTCCCCCATTCTGGCTAAAGACTTTTAACATTTAGTTATGCCTTGGCATGTTTTGTGTTCATCCGAGTCTTCGACGACTCGAATAAGAACCTCGATTATAAGTCGATATGCGACGATAATTGAGTACCTCGTGGGGTTCTCTTGAAGGCTGATTTTTTGAAGCCTTTACATTGTTCGGAGCTGATATTATCGAAGCTCCTTTTCTTATGCCGAAGGTATCCTGATTAACCAGTTTTTTCGAAGTGTTTGAAGGCCTTTATATTTTATGGCAGAAGTCGAACGTCTTTGAGCCGCATTAATTCGGCCGTAGCCTTTTAGTATGACCGTAGTCTATATGTTTGGTCGTAGCCTTTAGTCCCCGGGTGAGATGACCTCGGCCTTAATATCGAGGGTATGCCTTTCTAGGGGTCTTACAAGTTCGAATATATAGCCTTGGCCTTAATATCGAGGTTATACCCTTTTAAGGTCTCTTATAGATTCAATGTAGCCTCATTGAGGTCTTATAGATTCGATGTTGCCTCATTGAGGTCTTACGGGTTCGAGTTTTGATGACTCGATAAGCTGACTGTTGATGAAAATCCCCGAGTGTTCAAGCGTATTTGCCCTCGATCCGTTGGATGAGAGAATAATAGACTTCTTTGAGGCACAAAGTGTTTTGATAAATAAAAATGCTTCTTCAATTACTTGATACATGTGTACATGTTTTTCCCTTGAGGGCTCGATTATTCTACATGGACACGATTCATTTGACTTTTTGGCCCAATACAACATTCTCCTATCGAGTCCCTCTTAGGCATAACTTGATTTCTTCGAAAAAGTAACCTCCGAGGGTGATGCCCCCCAGTATTCGAGGTTGATTGAAAAGAAGCCTTGAATACTTGTTGAGTTTTCCTTCGGTAGCATATATGTGTTTCCTCGTTAAAAACCTCGCCGGTAAAACCCATTTGGGATAAAACCCGATCTAAGGGAAAAAGAGTGCAACGCATGCCTTAAAACCCAAGGTCTTCGAGCTGAAGGGCGCTTCGACTCCTCTCAATCGAACACCTGCAATAAGTTAGTATGAAACATAAATGAAAAGGGAGAAGGTTGTACCTTAGCAATAATAGCGTTTGAGCATCGATATGTTTCAATTGCTTGGTAGTTGCTCGTCTTCCATGGTGCCACGTTTGTAGGACCCTTTACCTACTACTCCGAGGACACGTTACCGTCCTTCCCAGCAAGGGCCTAGCTTCCCTTCATTTGGGTTTTGTGTGTTAGAGTAACTTTCCTTAGGACTAAGTCCTCGATTCCGAAGTATCGGAGGTTTGTTCTCCTATTATAGTATCTTTTGATCCTTTGTTTTTGGCGGCTATTTGGACCAGTGCGGCCTCTCGCTTTTCATTTAGTAGCTCGAGGGCAGTAGTCATGGCCTCGTTGTTCGAGTCCTCGGTGGCATGTTGAAATCTGGGGCTCGATTCCCCGACCTTGACCGGTATCAAAGCCTCGGACTTGTATACCAAAGAGAACGGGGTCTCTCCTGTGCTTGATTTCGAAGTTGTTCGACATGCCCATAGTACTTCGGGCAACACTTCTCTTCATTTTCCCTTCGCATTTTCTAGTTTCTTCTTCAAGTTTTGAATGATGGTCTTGTTCGTGGACTCGGCTTAACCATTTGCACTCGGGTGGTATGGCGTTGATAGGATTTTTTTGATTTTATGATCTTCGAGGAATTTCGTCACCTTGCTGCCAATGAACTGCTTCCCATTATCACATGTAATATCGGAGGGGATCCTGAATCGACATATGATGTGGTACCAAATAAAGTCAATAACTTCTTTTTCTCTTATCTTCTTGAAGGCATGTGCTTCCACCCATTTCGAGAAGTAGTCAGTCATAAATAAAATAAATCTGGCTTTACCTGGCGTCGTTGATAGGGGGCCGACGATGTCCATCCCCTATTTCATGAACAGCCACGGGGATAAGACTGAGTGTAGTTGTTCATCGGGTTGGTGAATCATTGCTACAAATATTTAGCATTTGTCACATCTGCGAACGAATTCCTTGGTGTCTTTTTCCATGCTATCCCAATAGTAACCTGCTCTGATCAATTTCGAACTAAAGAATCGGCACCAGAGTGGTTTCCACAAGTGCCTTCATTGATTTCTCGAAGCACATAGTTGGTGTCCCGCGGTCCTAAACATACTGCTAGAGGCCTGTCGAAGGTCCTCTATATAGTGTTCCATTCTCGTCAAGTGAAAATCGGGCTGCTTTGGCTCGAAGGGCCCTTGATTCTTTTGGGTCCGTGGGAAGCTTCCCATTTCTCAAATAGTCGACGTACTTGTTCCTCCAATCCCATGTTAGACTTGTTGAGTTTATCTCGGCATGGCCTTCTTCAATCACCGATTTGGATAGTTGTACAACAACCTCCGGGAGCATGTCATCTTCTTTGACGAACGACCCCAGGTTAACAAGTGCATCAGCCTCGCTATTCTGTTCCCGAGGTATGCGGACCAGAGTCCATTATTTAAAGCGAAATAATGTCACTTGAAGCTTGTCTAAGTATCTTTGCATCCTATCTTCCCGAACCTCAAAGCTCTCATTTACTTGGGTCACTACCAGAAGGGAGTCACATTTTGCTTCGATTACTTCTTCTCCTAGGCCTTTGGCCAGCTCGAGACCTGCAATCATAGCCTCATACTCGGCCTTGTTGTTAGTCAATTTCAAAGTTTTTATGGATTGTCTAATTATGCCGCTGTAGGCGGTTCCAGAACTATACCGAGCCCGGACCCTTTCACGTTTGAGGCACCGTCAGTGAAGAGGGTTCATACCCCCGAAGATATGCCCATTTTTAGCAAGAGTTCTTTCTGTACCTCGGATATGAGGGCATGCGTAAAGTCGTCCATGAAGTCCGCCAAAATTTGGTACTTGATAGACCTTCGGGGTTGGTATTCGATATCGTACCCCCCGAGTTCGATGGCCCATTTGTCCAATCGGCCCGATAATTCGGGTTTATGCAAGATTTTTCGAAGAGGGTATATTGTTAAAACACATATATGATGGCATTGAAAATAAGGTCTCAATTTTCGAGATGCACTTATTAATGCAAGAGCTAATTTTTCTAAGTGCGGATACATGGTTTCAGCATCTCCTAGGGTCCGACTTATGTAATAGACAGGGAATTGCGTACCTTGTTCTTCTCGAACAAACACACCACTTACCGCTACCTCGGACACAGCCAAATATAAGTACATCATTTCATCCTCTTTCCGGGTATGGAGTAGAGGTGGGCTTGAGAGATACCACTTTAATTCTTCTAAGGCATGTTGGCATTCCGGGGTCCACTCGAAGTTGTATTTTTTCTTGAGTAAGGAGAAGAAGTGGTGACTCTGATCTGATGACCTCGAGATGAATCAGCCTCGATGGCCTTGATTTTGTCGGGATTGATATCGGTCCCCCGGTTCGACACCATGAAGCCCAAAAATTTAGCCGATCCGACTCAGAAGGAGCACTTCTCGGGGTTGAGCTTCATGTTGTACCTTCTAAGGATATCGAATGTTTCCTGAACATGAGTCAAATGGTCCTTTGCGCGCAGGGACTTAACTAGCATTCATCAATGTAAACTTCCATAGACTTTCCTATTTGATGTTCGAACATCTTATTGACTAGGCGTTGATATGCGACTCCCAAATTTTTTAGCCCGAAGGGAATTACATTTTAACAATATGTACCATACTTCGTGATGAACAAAGTCTTTTCCTGGTCCTCCGGGTTCATTTGAATTTGATTGTACCCAGAGTGGGCGTCAAGAAATGTAAGTATCTCATTGTCGGCCGTGGCATCGATCAAGCGATCGATGTTGGGAAATGGGAATGAGTCCTTAGGGCATGCTTTATTCAGGTCTTTGTAATCTACGCACATTCTTAATTTATTTCCTTTTTTGGGGACTGCTACTACATTAGCTAACCATTCAGGGTATATCACCTCCCTAATGGATCCTATTTTGAGAAGTTTTGTTACCTCGTCTTTGATGAATGCATGTTTTACCTCAGACTGAGGCCTCTTTTTTTTCTTCACCAGTTTGAACCTGGGGTCGACACTTAGTCGATGAGTGGTTACTTCCGGCGGGATCCCTGTCATGTCTAAATGGGACCAAGCGAAGCAATCAATGTTATTAATAAGAAATTGAACGAGTTTCCTCCTTAGTTCAAGGGTTAATCCCGTTCCTAGGTATACCTTTCGATCTGGAAGATGCTCGATCAAAATGGCCTGTTCAAGCTCTTCGATCGTCGACTTCGTTGCATCCGACCCTTATGGGGCAACGACGGCTTGAGGAGTGAGGAAGTATTCTTCATCATCCTTGATCAACTGCTCACAGACCACCTGTCCCTCGGGGATCTGCTTGTCTTTTGAATTCTCCGAGGTGGAAGGTGGAAGGTGTTGGTGCCATGTTGTGTACCGCGAACATCTCCTTTGCTGCATGCTGCTCTCCATACACCATTTTTACACCATCATTTGTTGGGAACTTCATCAGTTGATGAAGAGTTTATAGCACATCCCTCATGCTATGTATCCACGGCCTTCCAAGTAAGCATTGTACCTCATGTCACCTTCGATGACATGAAACTTGGTATCTTGAATTATACCGGCCACGTTGACTAGGAGGATGATTTCCCCCCTTGTTGTCTCACTTGCCATGTTGAATCCATTGAGGACTCGAGAGGCGGGTATGATCTGATCGAGCAGTCCGAGCTGCTCCACCACATTCTTCCGGATTTATTGATCCTCATCGAAGAGACTCGATGCTTCACTCAGGCCGAAAGCTTCTTCGAACCCTATAAAATAACTGCGAAAGGGGTCCTCCCCTCTATGGGCCCCGTCTACTTCGGGAGTCCTCAAAGCTTGGGCCTCCCGAATTGCCTCCTCGGAAAACGCAGAGAGAATCGGTGAGTCTCCAATATCTATTGCCAAAGTGGGCCACTTGGGGCATTCTCCTCGCTGCGAAGGGCCTCGGAGCTGGCCCCTTCAGACATACCCATTGTTTGTTCATCTCGGCGGGAGGCATCTTCGATCTTCGACGACTCAGGGACTTTTCCCGAGTCTTTTTCCAAGACCCCCTCGGCTCGAGGCGGAATATCCTCAACCACCACCGGCTCAACGGCCTTTGGGGACTCCATGGTCTTCTTCACTTGAGACACCAGTTCCGAGCCATCGTCTTCATCTTCTTCTTCCTCCTCCCTTAGCCGTTGAACACTTTCGCAGGCACGGCAACACTGTCTTTCTTCGGCTTATGAGCCATATTCTTCTTAGGCTTTGGATCCTCGGAGGTTAAGGTCATATTCCTATTTTTATCCTTCGCCGACTTCGGAACCGAGGTTGAAGTCTCCTCCTCACTAGTCGGGGGCCTCAGGACCGCATCTTTGCCCAGGCCTGCACATAAGAAAATTTAATAAGTACAAGAAGGGCATCTTAATCAAACCATCAAATACATAAAAAGGGGGCTTACCATGATTATTGGCCTCCCATTGGCCCTTTGCTAAATCGCACCATGAGCACTCAGCGTACGTAGAGGTCGAGGCCAGGTTTCGAACCTAGCTCTTGAGGTTAGGAATCGCACGGGGCATCCAAGTGACCGCTACATCACAAAAAAGGACATCAATGAGAAAAGGCAAAGGAACAAAATAATACATGAAAGCTAACAATGAAACGGTACTTACGATTCATGTTCCATTTCTCAGGAAATGGCATCTTCTCGGCCGGGATGAGGTCGAAAGTCCTCACTCAAACGAACCGGCCCATCCAGCCTCGATCATTGTCCTCTCTATGCTCGAGAATAGCACTTTGGTAGACCGACACTGGAGTTTTATTAACCCGCCTCGATAGAGACGGGGGCTATACAATCTGATGAGGTGATTGAGGGTGAAAGGGAGCCCCTCGACTTTGCTCACGAAGAATCGGAGCAGAATAACAATTCGCCAAAAGGAGGGATGGATTTGGTCTAGGGTTATTTGATATTTACGGCAAAAATCGATGATGACGGGGTCGAGGGGGCCCTACGTGAAAGGGCAAGTGTAAACACTTAGAAACCCTTCCACATGGGTAGTGATGTCTTCTTCGGGGGTCAGGATCACCACCTCTTTTCCCTCCCAGTTGCACTCTTTCTTTACCTGCTTAAGGTATCCCTTAGTTATCGAGCATATATACCTCGACATTGGATCGCACCGACCAGGAACCGACGAGGCTTTATCGGTCTTGAAATCAGAGTTTAGCGCGCACCCCCAGGAATACATTCCTCAAGATGGGGTTTCACCGACATTTTCCCACATGCCGGTTGAGTAGGTGAAGCAGCTTCTTTTATGGTATTTCAATATTTTTGCCATTTTTGTGTGAGTTTAAAGAAAAAGGAAGATAATAGGACTTGATGTTTGAGAAAAGATTAGCAACAAAACCTAAAGATTTTGTGGAAAGGAAGATCTTAAGAGATGTAAAAGCTTTGGAGATTATAGGAAAGTCAAAGTAAAGTTTGAATCAATGAGAAGAGGGCCTATTTATGGGATTGACGGCGACGGTTCAAAGTCACTAGTGGCCGACCACCAGCTGACACTCATTAATGACTTGGGAAATTGTACGACAGGATATTTCAGTCACTTCCGTTGCTTATGTCACGGGATGTTATCCAATTTTAAGGGTAAACAAACTCTTAAATCAAGTGCTTTTGTAGGAATTACGAATGAATGAAGAAATAGCTTGAAAAAGAATGACAATAGCCTGTTTGGCCAAGCTTCTCCAAAGCCAAAAGCAATTTTCTTTTTTTAAAGTTGAAGTGCTTGGCCAAACTTTTAAAATAATTAAAAAAAGTGCTTTTGAACATAAGTAAAAGTAGCAAAAAAATTAGTTTTTCCCTAAAAGTATTTTTTTAAAAAGTTCTTTTGAGAAAAATACACTAATTGATATTTAAAAGTACTTTTTAGATTAATTAACCAAACACAAATCGATTCTTACCAAAAATACTTTTGAGAAAAAATAGTCCTCAAAATAAGCTATTTTTGAAGTTTAGGCAAAGAGATTGAGTCAAAAGATGGAGACATTGAAGTAATCAAATCTTCTGGCTAGTGGGATAGGTATATATAGTGAGTGAAAAGAATAACTAATGCACCTTTTGTGAATAGATCTGTCATTCAATAGAGATTAGATACACCTCTTCAAATAATGACGTATCTCTATAGAAGAGATGTATCCAATCTCTGAAAAGAGATGTCCAATTCAGAAAGCTAAGTGTAGTGCCTTTTCAACAAGAGGCACGTTAAGCTTTGGATTACTCAAAATAAAACCGACTGTAGATTTATTTTTAATTTACGTTCTCTGAACATCAATATTAATCTTCACAATTTCCTGTCACTTTAGGGATCCTCACAAGTCGCAATCACACTCGGCATTAAAACCATAATTAAAACAGTTGGAGTAGATAGTACTTTTAATTTGGCAATAATTATTGTTAGCTTCATTATAAAATGTTATTTATTTGGAGAGCAATCTTAAACGTAGAACCAATATAATCAACTGATTATATTATACACTATCTTTCTAATGAAGGGGAGCGTGGAAAATGCAAAATGTTTGCACGTATCGAAACCAGCTGACTTAGTACACAGTTTAGGTATATATTCTGCTCAAAGTTGGCACCAAATACAAGAAGATGTCCAACGTGATACAATGTAAGTATTGATACAATCTTCATTTTGAAGAATCAAACTTCATTTTTCTATTGAATATCTCTCTCTCCTAGTTTTATTTTCTGCTCCGGGTTGTTGAAGGTAAAATTTTGCGACTATGTCCCTAAGACCAATAATTTAGAATCAACCGATTAGTCGTTTTGAAGAATATATCATTTATTATTCCTTCAACCTCACCTATATGTACACACATACGCATAATACTCTTATTCTAACTCCGAAAATATAACAACAGACACAATATTGCAGGTCGTCCTCTTAGGGTGGCACAAATCCATTCAACTCCCAATCCGCCCAAGGTTTGGTCACTCATTGACCCCCTCACTGTTGAACTCACCATATCTTGATTCAGCTCGTCTCAGCACATCTAAAGTTCAAATTAATTCATGAATAACTTTACTAAAATATTTTTTTTTTTTTAAATAATTTTTTTGTTTGATATGTTATATATGACCCTAACAAAACAAAAAATAATTATTTGGTAAGTAAACAATTCATAGGAAAGTAACACCTATTAATTAATGTTTGGGATGAGTTGGGCGGGTTGAACTATGACTCAAATTTTAGTTCATTTTGACCCAACTAATTTTGACACGTTCATTTATTGACTTAGTCAATTTTGACTCGTCCAAGCTCAGCCTAACTCGCCCATTTGACACCCATGTAATTAACAACCAATATTAATCTAAAAATAATACAAATTGATAAATGGACCCGTATGTCAGCACACCACCAAATAGGGAGTTGGGAAAAAAAGGAAAAAGAAAGATTAATTAACACAGAACATAAAAACATTAGTAAAAAACAAGGAAAAAGGAAAAAAGAAGTGTAGAATATCAAGGATAGAGAAGTCAGCTATCGAGGTGGAAGCATTATGTCTTGTTTTACGCAAACAAGCAGGAATCTGAATTTCTGTTGGTTCCAACGGTCAGTCATTTTTTGGGACCAAAGGTTTTCTTCGTAATTTTCAGCCCGCCCCTTCATTCCTTTTTCGCCTATCCTTCTCCAATTGGTTGAATAATTAATCACGGGGATGCTGATGATGGTGAGTTTCATTTTTTAATCTCCTCAATTTCTCTGTTAATCCATAAGCTTCATCCACAGGTACGATCTTTCAATTCCTTGTTGAAAATTACGTCAATTCATTTATCATTTTCTGGGGTTTTATTTTATGTTTCGTTTGTTCTTCCATTTTATCGCATGCAAATGTGTGTGTGTTGTGGGTCAATTGTAATTTTTCATATTTGCGTGCATTATTGATTGTTTCCTATGGTTTAATTACAGGGTCTATTGTCTAATACTGGATTTGCTGATATAGAATTGAGAAAGGGTGGATTTTTTTATATAGTTGGTGAGTGATTGACATAAAATGACCCCAAATAAGCTTATTGGATATAGAAGATTCATATAACCGACCCCAATTAGTTTTGGATTGAGGCGGACTTCTTGTTGTTGTTGTGTTGAGTGATTGACAAGTGCTCATTGGTTTGGTTCACTGGAAATGTAATGTGATTGTGGAAGTTGATTCTTTTTTTGTGGCAATGGCTGCAAGAGGGATTTCATCTGGTAAACAGAGAAATCCGCGGGGATCTATGACAGTTTTGTCTTCTGCGGCTTGTGAATGGTTCTTGATGTTTATGTTATTTCTGGATGCGGCATTGTCATACTTGATCACCAAATTCGCCCGTTACTATGAGTTGCAGACGCCGTGTATGTTGTGCTCGCGGTCTGATCACATATTTGGGGACAAGAAAACTGGATGTTACAGGAGACTTCTGTGCAGAAACCATAAAGAGGAGATATCATTTCAAGTGTTTTGCCATGTTCATGGTAATCTTGCTGATGTTCGTGCTATGTGTGAAGAATGCCTTGTATCGTTTGCTACTGAAAACATACTTGTTAAAGAGTCGGACAATTTGATGATGGCTAAACTGGGGAATAAGAGTTTTATACCTAGTTCTCCTGGCCCGTGGAGCTGTTCTTGTTGTCAGAAGACGTGGAGAGCTCGATCTAGTGCTCAAAGATTGCTCCAACTAACTTCAGTTGGTTTTGGAGCTTCTAAGGCCAATGTCAAACCTCCTCTGCCACGAGCACCAGGTCGTAGCCGTTTCAGCCGCCGTGATAGCTTTAAGAAAATCAGGGATAAAATTTCTGGGCCAGACTCCCCTAGGGCAAGGACTGCTGGTGTTGACCCTTTATCACATGTAGGATATACAGAGCTGAAGATTACTTCAGATTCTGAGTCTGAAGTCCAGATTTCTGATGATGATGACGGATGTTCTGCCACTCGCTGTAAAGATGATTCTAGATCAGAAGATAATGTTCGAAGTGGCAAAGGAATAACACAGAAAATAGGAACTGAGGCTGCGACTCCAGAGAATCAGGCTCGACAATCATCTGAATCCAGGCCTTCTCTTCTGGATCAGCCAATGCAGCTGGCCGCCAGCTCGGGCAAAAATGTGTGTTTTCAGGCATGTGATGATTTTGTAGGGCATGGCTTAGCAGAACTTGATTGGGAAAATCTTTCTCCTAAGGCCAGTCCTTCGGTAATTCCAGAGATCATTTCATTAGATAATATCACCCAGTCGCCCAACATTTTAGAAAATCATCACACATCAGGAGTGATTTCACAGCCGAACATTTTTCTTCCTCGTGTCTCAGACCTCTCTGTACTGTCGGAGCTCATATCAGCTACTAATTTACCTTCTTCGTCCAGTATTAACACCCAAGAGACAAGTAAGCTGATGTTTGCCTTTGATTGTTGTGCGTCTGTATCTGTCTTATACACTTGCTTGTTCTGTTTTTCCAAGAAAAGCAGTTGAGTTCCTATTTTTCATTTGTTTATCTTTATAAAATGATTTTGTAGATTTGACTGAAGCAACTGATGAAGGAAACAACTTAACGGTGAAGAATAATGCGAAAGCTCCAGTTGATTTAGATGATAGTGCTCCATCTATACCAAACCAAATTCAAGCCGATATATCTGCTCCGAGCTCCAGAGAGAGAAAAGTATCAGATAGGCTTGGAGAACCAAGTGCAATAAGTGATGGTGGAAAAGCTGGAGAAGGTATGAAGTCACTCCCCCAACTTTCTACTTCTGAGATGGATGAAATTCAAACTGCATGTCATAGGAATCATGATCATGGCGATGACCACCAAAGAAGTGATGCCTCTAGCTCCGACGGGGTACGTCTGCGTCAAAAATCAACCTTCGTGGAGAGAGAGGATTCTGGTAATGAACGAGCAGATGGATTCAGCATCAATGAAATTGAGGGCGAAAGTGTTGTTGATAGGTTGAAACGACAAGTTGAACATGATCAGAGATGCATAAATGCTCTGTACAAGGAACTGGAGGAAGAAAGGAGTGCTTCAGCCATTGCTGCAAATCAGGCAATGGCTATGATCACAAGGTTGCAAGAGGAGAAGGCATCACTTCATATGGAGGCTTTGCAATATTTAAGAATGATGGAAGAGCAAGCTGAGTATGATATGGAGGCACTAGAAAGAGCTAATGATCTCCTTGCTGAAAGGGAGAAAGAGTTGCAAGATCTGGAAGCAGAATTAGAATTATTTAGGAATAATTATACAGATGAATTAGCAGCAGAGGATCCAGGCAAGGAGGATAAAAACCAGAAAGGGGAAAAAGTAATGACTGAGAATAATAGTCTAGATCATATTGAGAACAAGCTCAGTGGCAGTTCAGATTCGAAAACTATTAAAATATCCAAAAACTGTGATAAACCTAGAGAGTTTAACGATTCAATAGGTAACTTCGAGGATGAAAAGCTACGCATTTCACAACATCTGAAGAACTTGGAGATAAAGCTTTTTCAAGTTTCTGGCAGACAGGTCTCAGATAATGTTCCTTATAATGGATATTCAGAAAGGATAGAGAAAGATGTTGATGATCATGTCAAGAAAAAAACTGCTGATATGAGAAGTACTACTTCTCAACAGGAGGAGAATTCTTCATCCACGCGCAATAATTCTCCAAAATCAAATGGAGGCTCCACTGACAAGCCTGCCGATTTAGGCAATGGAATTGTTAGTGAAGATAATAATAAGTTGGACATTAAGCGTAAAAAAGTTTCCTCTCTTGGAGGTGAAGTTGATGTTGCTGCTATGGGGAATGAAATTTCAGAGCTTAATGGGAGGTTACAAGCACTTGAGAATGACTGTAATTTCCTCATGCATGCTTTTAACTCGCTCCAGAATGGACATGAGGGGATACAGTTTATTCAGGAAATAGCTCATCGGCTGCAAGAAATACGGAAAATTGAGATTAAGACGAGATGACTTTTTTGAAGTTTCAAGTAATACAAGGTAAGCCTTTATTTAAATGACTAGCATTCTAGTGACCCTGATCTCTTGTGTGCAAAGATTGTTTTCCACATTTATCATTGAATATTATGTTGGCGGATGAGGATTGACAGAGAATACTGACTTTGATGAGTTGTTATAAACGAGACTCGTAGTAATTCAGGTTTTTCTATGATAGATACTTCAACTATAAATGGCCTTGGACTGCCTAAGCCACATCCTATGCACTTGAAGATATTATTGCTCTTTTTTTGTCCCTATGACCTATGGATATGTACCTTATCACGTATCAAAATTTTACCTTTCTGGGTCTGTATAATATCACCATGCCTTGCTTTTTACAGGATTCCTTTTATTCAACTTTAATTAATTTATTTACTTCCTTTATAGAAGATTCTGCTGCTGAGCTTTTCGTGCCAGAAGAGAGATGCATCACTATTTACAGCTCATAGTAGGAAAGGAGAAGCCAAGCTGCAGATAACCAACCGGGAAAAAAAGGAAACAGCCAAATATACAGCGTGCTACTTCTCCTCTGTTCTTTGCAAAGAAATAGTTTTCATGATCGCGAACTGGTCTGAGGTTCTGTTTTTCAGGTCTCTTCTCCTCTTAAATTGGTTTTGATTAAAAATGTTACAGATTGTCTTTTCTTTTTTTGTTTCCTTTTCCTCTTTTTGGGTCCTTTTTCACAATTTTGTTAGTCGTAAATGTGACTGAATGGTGGGGTTTTGGTGTAAGTTTTGTATATTTATCTCAAGGTTGGGCTTTGTTACCAGGTTTTACAAGTGTAAATGCAGATAGGTTCTTCAGGGACTTCCTGATTTGCTTCTTGTGTTGACAACCTCTCTCTGTTGTTTTTTTCTTTCTTTTTCTGTTCTTGTTTCTACACTTCCTTTCAGTTTCTTTTATCTTCTGTATGGGCAACATGAAATGCAGAGTCTCCCTCCCATTCTTATTTCAGATTCTTACCCTTTCCTTTTTCGAACACAAGTGTGATTTTTATTAGTAAAAAATAAACTCACACGTGGTAATTATTTCATACCTAATAGAGCATATTCCGGGTGTTCACAGTAATTAAAGGCGTAAATATGCACAACAACCATGGAAGTCTAGTACAACACCACTGCCAATAGCAAAGAAATCCAGAATGCATGATATACCGAAATATGGAGGAAGAAAGAAGTTCTTCAGCCAATTAGGCAATGGCTATGATCTCGGGCGAAGCTATGCTCACCACCCTTCGTCAAAAAATTACACTGTATATTACACTGTATATATAGGTAAAATATTAGATTTTAGACGCATAAAACATGTATTGAACACCCTTTATGGGGAATTTTTTTTTCTTCTTTCAAGTTTAAACACTCTTGAGAAATTTCTGGCTTCACCACTGGTTATGATCACAAGGTTACAAAAGGAGAAGGCATCACTTCATATTTAAGAGTGATGGAAGAACAAGCCGAGTATGATATAGAGGCACTAGAAAGGGCTAACGATCTCCTTGCTGACAGGGAGAAAGTTAGAATTATATAGGAATAATTTTCCAGATGAATTAGCTGCAGAGGATCCGGCAAGGAGAACATAAACCAGAAAAGGGAAAATGTAGTAATTAAGAATCATAAAAAAAGAAGAAGCTCAGTGGTAGTTCAGATTCGAAAACTATTTAAATCTCTAAAATCTAGGATAAAATAAACCTAGACAGTTTAATGATTCAATACGTAACTTCGAGGATGAAAAGCTCTGCATTTCGCAACATCTGAAGAAGTTGGAGAAAAAGCTTTTTCAAGTTTGGTGGCAGACATGTCTCAGATAGTGTTCCTTATAACGAATCAGAAAGTATAAAGAAAGATGTTCGATGATCAAGTCAAGAAACAAACTGCTGATGAGACAAGCACTAATTCTTCATCCATGCGCAATGATTTTCATAAATCAAAGGAGGTCTACTGACAAGCTTGCTGATCTCGACATGGAAATGGTATTGTTAGTGAAGACAAGTGTATTGGTGGAAAATAAACTCACCACGTGGACCAATATTATAATGACAGTGTCGTAGGAGTCACATCTATAGCGAAAAATGATGTGCAAAAGAGGTATGAACTGTTATGTCGAGGAAGAGGCAAATCCAAAAATAAAAAAGATAAAGAACACCAAATTTTAACGTGGAAAACCCTTCAAATCGAAGGTAAAACCCACGAGATCACAAAGATCCAAAAAGCTCCACTATAACAATAAGAGGGTTACAAAAATTCTCCAAACTGGCTACACAACAAGTGCCAAACACGGAGCATGTTTCTGTTTGCCCCATACACACATTTGAGAAGTCCCAGTCCATCTAGTCCCTTCATCGCTCGGCCTGGGGTAGTCGATAGGCGGGGCGATGAATTCAACACTTAAACTTCGAGACGCCTTCTTTGTTGCCTCAATAAAAACCTCCCCGAAAAAACCCAATTGGGACAAAACTCGGGTGAGGGAAAAAGAGTACGACTTGAAGGACGTCTATCTTCATAAGTTGAAGTATTTAAGGTGGGCGGCGTTCCAATTGTTTGGTAGTATCTTTCCCTCCATTGTTTCTAGTTGGAATGATCCTTTATTTGTTGCCGCCGTGATTTTGTATAGCCCGTACCAATTGGTTCCTAGTTTACCTTCCCTTGGGTCTTTGCTTGTTTGTGCTCTGGCTTTGAGTACGTA
Organism: Nicotiana undulata; assembly: GCA_005239495.1. Taxonomy (NCBI): domain Eukaryota; kingdom Viridiplantae; phylum Streptophyta; class Magnoliopsida; order Solanales; family Solanaceae; genus Nicotiana; species Nicotiana undulata. Next base: position 34,426 of record ML253189.1, on the reverse strand, counting down.
GTCCCCGCCCTTGAGTGGCCTTACTTTGGCCTTTTTGTTGTAGTACCGTTCTGCTTGCTGTTTTTGAGCTATCGTTTGTGCAATGCAAAAGAACGCCTTCTTTCTGGAGGCCTCGGGCAGTGGAAGATGAACAATCGCTAAGGAATAGCTTGAACTAAGAGGAAGTGAAGTAATACTTGGCCAATTCCCCGGTATTCATTGGAGACTTCGCACGTACTTCTGCTAATTCTTTTTCTAATACTAAGGCCGCATATCTGTACTCATTAGTAGAAAAAATCCCTTCAATTCAAAACAATCAATCAGGACTGGTGCCATCCGCGCTTCTTCTGACTATTGAAAGTGGAAGTTCAAGCTTTGAAGCTCATTTTCCAGCATTCCTTTCAATTCTTTCAACCGATTTGGCAACTTTCAGCTATACAAAGTTAGGTGATTTACCGGGTCGACATTCATCTTGATTTCGGCCTTTATTTTCTTCCTTTGAAACGATTGACCTAACCGACTTGAAACTTGATTTGATTATCTAAGGAAGCCGAGCCAATTGAAAACTATATTTTTTCAAACGAAGACTCTTCTTTTTTGGAAGACGATTCCCGGCCATTCTTCGAAGCTGATTTGAAAACAAAACATTCGTTATGTGACGTGAGGCTCCAACTTAAAACTTTGAAACTATACCAAATCATACTCGGCAACTGAATCATGGAGGAGAAGAGCAGGAAAGGACGAAACCTCTCTTTTCAAAAGAAAGTGACCCGCCAAAAAATTATTGCAATAGAGAACTCTTTAGCGGAAATGGTTTCTTGGCCTATTGAAACTCTTTCATCCGATTCGCGACAACACATTACTTCAGATCAGATTTGTGCCAATTCCTCCATTCACAGAATGCCCTTATCAATCAAACTTTCTCTCTCTTACCGGAACTACCCTCTGCAGCTCCATCTTCATCAACTGCTCAATCTTAGGCCATGTCTCTTCGCTCATTTGCTTCATCGAGGTCTTGTCTTCTGTTCTCGTCATTGCTTGGTCCGCTCTCATTGGAGTATCTCAAGCTTGGTTCTCCGACTTCGAGTGGTATCACTGCGTTAGTCCCATAGACTAGTGAATATGGCGTTTCTCTTGTGCTTGTTTTTGGCGCGGTGCGGTATGACAATAGCACTTCTGGTAGTAGTTCCGGCCACAGCCCCTTGGCGTCTTCGAGCTTCTTCTTCATGATGTTCAATATCATTTTGTTGGAGGATTCTGCTTGGTCTTTGCCTGCAGGATGGTATGGCGTGGAGAGTATTTGCTTGATGTGCCATTTCTCAAAGAATTCAGCGGTATTTTTCCCGTTGAGCTGGGGACCGTTGTCACAACTAATTTTTTTGGGATGCCAAAACGACATATGATGTTTCTCCAAATGAATATGATAACTCTTGTTCGCGTATTTGGGCGAATGCACCTGCTTCTACCCATTTAGAAAAGTAGTTAGTTAAAACCAAAAGAAATCGTACATTACCTGGTCCCGCTGGAAGTGGTCCAACGATGTCCATTCCCCATTTGATGAACGGCCATGGCGATGTGACTGAGTAGAGGTGCTCGCCCGCTTGGTGTTTCATTTGAGCGTATTTCTGGCACTGCTCGCACTTCTTAACGAAGTCGGCAGCTTCCTTTTTCATGGTGGGCCAATAATAGCCTTCTTGTATGAGGAATCTAACGAGGGCTCAGTTGCTAGTATGGGCTCCGCAATGGCGTTCGTGTACTACCTCGAGGATGCGCCTGGTTTGGTTTGGCCCTGGGCATTTCACCAAGGGGCCGCCGAACGTTCTTTTGTATAAGTCGTGGTTGATGATGTTGTATCTGGCCGCCTGCATTCGAAACTTCTTGGCTTCTTTTTTGTCTGATGGGAGCACTCCCTCCTTCAAATATGATATAATACAGTTGCTCCAGTCCCAAGTTAAGTTTACAGTGTGTACCTCAACTTGGTCGATTGACGAATGTAAGAGGTTAACCACGTTTTCTTTTCCGCTTATATACTTGGTGGCTTCTCCTAATTTGGCGAGGCCGTCTGCCTCAATCTTTTGTGCTCGAGGTATCTGGTCGAGTTGATATTTGTCGAACTCCGTCAGTAGCTTATGAATTTCTGCCTGGTACTTTTGTATCCTCTGTTATTTGATTTGGAAAGTCCCCGTGACTTGGTTAACAACGAGTTGTGAGTCATGTCGGAGGATGACTCGTCGTGCTCCATACTTGAGAGCTAGTCTTAGTCCTGCAATCACGGCCTCGTACTCGGCCTCATTGTTAGTCATATCGGGGCATCGTATGGACTGGCGGATGACTTCGCCTGTTGGGACCTCGAGTACAAGTCCCAGTCCAGATCCTGACGCATTGGAGGCGTCGTCGGTGTATAGGACCCATAGGTCAGGTAACTTGGGAGAAGTACAAGAAGCTTCCTGCTCGACCTCAGGCATTATTTTGGCACTAAAATCGGCGACGAAGTCGGCAAGTACTTGCGACTTTATCATTGTTCGCGACTGATATGTTATATCGTGCTCGCTTAATTCGATGGCCCACTTGGCCAATCTCCCCGACAACTCGGGTTTATGTAGGATGCTTCTTAGGGGGAAGGTCGTGACCACCGAGATGGGATGGCATTGAAAATAGGGTCTTTGCTTTTGTGAAGCTACGACCAATGCCAGGGCCAGATTTTCGAGGTGGGGGTACCTCGTTTCGGCGTCGACCAGGGTTTTGCTAATGTAATAGATTGGAGATTGCCTACCTTTGTTCTCACCGACCAACACTGCACTTACTGCGACGTCTGATACAGCCAAGTAGATTAAGAGACGCTCGTCGGGTTCTTCCTTGGCGAGTAGGGGGGGCGAGGACAAGTATGCCTTTAGTTCTCTTAGGGCTTCGATACACTCAGAATTCCACTAGAGTCTGTTGTACTTTTTGAGCACGTTGAAGAATTTGTGGCATATGTCGGAGGATCGTGAGATAAACCTCGATAGGGCGGCTATACGGTTGGTTAGCTTTTGTACTTGTTTCTTACTGGTCAGTATTTCAGGTATCCCCTCTATGGCTTTGATTTGGCCGGGGTTGACCTCAATGCCTCTCTGTGACACTAAAAAATCGAGGAACTTCCCAGAGGTCACGCCGAAGGCACATTTTTTGGGGTTTAGCTTCATGTTGTATCGCCTTAGTATATTGAGGGCTTCCCTCAGGTGGTCGATGTAGTCTTCTTTTCTCTTTGATTTGACCAACATATTGTCTATATAGATTTCTATTGTTTTGCCAAGTTGGTCTTTGAACATCTAGGTGACCAGCCTTTGATAAGTCGCCCCTGCATTTTTCAACCCGAACGACATGACTCTGTAGTAGTATGTCCCTTGATGGGTGATGAAAGTGGTCTTTTCTTGGTTCTCCTCCTCCATGAGGATTTGGTTGTAGCCTGAGTATGCATCCAAGAAACTTAATAACTCGTGCCCCGTTGTTTCATCGATGAGTTGATCGATGTGCGCCATTTCCCATTTTTCTTTTTCACCATGACCACGCTGGCGACCCATTGAGGGTACTTTAACTCTCGGATGGAGCCGTTAGCAAGCAATATCTTCACCTCTTCACGGACAACCTCGTTGATTGCGGCGTTGAATTTTCTTATAATTTGTCGTACCAGCGGATAGAGGGGATCGACGTTCATCTTGTGTGTAGCAATGTCTTTCGGGATACCTGGCATATCTGCATGGGAGAAAGCAAACAAATCGGCGTTGTCAATTAAAAATTTATGAAATTTACCTAGTTCTGAGAGTTTGTGGCCGATGTAAGCCTTTTTGATGTGGTCACTACTGTCCAGTTGGATGGGGTCGAGGTCTTCCACCGTTGACCCTATGGCTTCTATGACGTCGGGGTCTTTTATGACATCTTTCTGTTTGTTATGTTCGGGCCCCGACTTTGGTAATTGCTATGCTATTGAGCCATCCTTTTTTAACTATTGAGTGTATGTGCAATCTTGGGCAATGCGGTAGCATTCTTGGGCCGTGCGTTGTTCACCGCAAATGCTGAATATTCCCCACAGGGTAGGAAACTTGATGACCTGGTATAAGCTGGACGGGATGGACCTCATGGCGCATATCCAGGGTCACCTTATAATCGCATTGTAGGATGTATCTTGGTTCATGATATGGAAGGTTGTTTCAAGGGTGGCTCCCCTTGCCAGAACGGGCAGTGTTATTTCTCCATAGGTTCGTTCAACTGCATTGTTAAAGCCTATTAGTGTTATGCAGCGTGGTACTATCTTGTCCTCGAGTCTCATTTGAGTGAGACTCGGGGGTGGATAATACACGTGCCGCTCCCGCCATCGATCATGAATCTTTTTACATCAATATCTAAAATTGGTAAAGTAATGACAAGAGCGTCGAAGTGATGAAAGGTCAAACTGTGGGTATCTGACTTATTGAAGATGATACAATCTTCGAGGTCATCATACCGTTCGTGGGTGATCGACCGCTTCAGTTTGTGTGTGGTGGTGAACTTTACATGGTTGATTGTTGCTTCGTCGCCTCCGCCAATGATCATTTGGATGGTGCGGGTAGGGGAGGGCACTTTTGGAGGGCCTTGATGCTGTTCTCGTCCGCGGCCGAACTTCCTCGGTCGCTCATCAGCTCCTTTAAATGTCCTTGGTGAAGCATGTTCACCACTTCTTGCCATAGGGCTATGCAGTCTTCAGTCTTATGGCCCCGCTCCTGATGGAACTCACAGAGGGTGTTCGAATTTCTTGTATTTAAGTCGGACTTAATCTTTTGCGGCCACTTCACCTTAGGGACGAGCTTCTCTAGGGCGTACATTATTTCTGAAGGGGAAACACAAAAAATGTGAGCAGATAGAAGTGAAGGCATACCTCTTTCGTTTCGGTGAGTCCCTGTATGTGTCCTGGACGACCCTTCGGTTTGGCGGGTAGGTGGCGGGATGGACGCTCTGACATATGGTTGGTGTCTTTCTCGATTGAGGTGTGGACCTGCATGATCTCTTCGACTGTCGTTACAGCGGTCCTTCCTCAACTCCATTTGGAATAATGTCAGTCGTTGAGTCGGACCGTTGAGGTCGTCTTCGTCTGCTCTCACCTCGGCAAAGTAGGCGTTATGAATCTCTTCCCATGTGGTGGGAGGGTATTTCATGAGTCTGCTTAACAACTTTCTGGTCGCCCTCGACCCGTTCTTGCTTAACCCATTTCGAAAGGCTGCTACTGTCGTCCCCTCTGATACGTTTGGCAGGCTCATTCTTACTCTGTTGAACCGGGAGAGGATGTCCCTGATTCTCGCCAGGCGATTGTCTGATGGCGAATATGTCATTCACCCCGGCCTCTTCTTTCTTGGCCCCGGCGTGGGCGGTGAAAAACATGTCAGCCATTTCCTCGAACGTCATTATTGAACATGCTGGTAATTGTGAGTACCATGTTAAGGCTCCCCCCGTTAGGGTTTCACCAAACTTCTTCGGCAGCACTGACGGTGCTTACTCTTTCGAGAGGTCGTTGCCTTTTACCGTTGTAACGTAATGAATAATATGGTCTTCGGGGTATGTTGTGCCGTCATATATATTTAAATATGGTAGCATTTTGAAAGTTTTAGGTATGGCATGTGGGGATGCCTCCTCGTTGTACGACTCTTCAACGAACCGGTCGACGTCCCGCTTTGGTAGAAGTTTCAGGGCGCCCGGTATCTTATCAACCCTTTCTTGGTGCTCCCTCATTTGGTCGCTGAGCGCTTTATTCTCGTTCTCCATTTCTTCCATTTTCTTCAGAATGGCTGCAAGCGCGTCATTACCGCATAAACATCGGTGTGAGTGTTACCTGCTGGGAGAGGAGCGTGTTGCTCGTTGATAGTTGTTGTGGTGTCCGTTCGTGCGATGCTCCTACTCGCCCCTTGAGCGGGTTTGTCGAGTATGTTGTTTAGAGTACTTGTCAACCACGCCTCTAGTAGTTTTTTCACTGCTGGTGGCGCTTCCTCANCCTGTGCGTGGAGCGGTTACACCCCTATGGGGGGGGGGGGGGGGAGGTGAGTCACTTCGCCTGGGTGAGGCACTCCACGTCACGTTTTCCTCGTCTTCTCTATCAACCTCGTTGATGGTTCTTAGGAGGTTGTTAGTGACATCCACTACTGCTTTCAGTCATTCATCTCCTTTTCCTGTCATAGTTAGCTCATGCAAACAAGAAAAAGATGGGTTTTTTTTTTTGATCTAGAAGAAACTAAAATTTTAACTAGAACCTCCCCATAGACGGTGCCAAATTATTTTACCAAAAAAATGTTAAACATTTTCGTCAGACGGATGAATGAGAAATGGAGGGTGAATCCTAGTTAAATATTATAACTACTAGATCTGAAGTTTAGATATATTGATGAAGTAGGGTCGTGTCCAATCCTAATGAATGCCAACTAAAAATGCTCAATGATTATCAATGAATGTAGCAATGAAAGTATGCAATAAATGTAGATAATGGCAATAAATGTAATAAGAAAATTTATCATCCAAATATTAGATGACTTGGATGATTCTCCTTTCTTACAACAACGTGAGATAATAGAAAATGAAGGTGGACAAGGAATCCTTGGATCTTGTGAATAAAAGATGTATATTCAGCAATGGAATCAGTGGACAATACAAACTTTTGTATATTCTTTATAGTCAGTCTTTACAATGTGTTCTTATCAGAAAAGTGAAGATCCCCTTTTGTATATTCCTAAGAAATCCTAAAAAGTACAACTGAAGGAATATTTCCCACTATTCTAAAACTTATTCTAACCGTTGCTTTCACACGCTCTTTACACGACCTCGACGCTATTCCTTTTTAAGGTGACTCCTCGTCATTGAGCCGTGGTCGTCTATGACCTCGACTACATTTCGTCCATTTGCAGTCATTAAGTTCAACCCAAATTTTGAAACACTGCACTAATTTTGATGGCTTTCGTCGGACACCAAATTTCTGATCTAGTCCATCTGTTTTTCTAGTGAAGAGGTATTTGTTTTATTGTGAGTTGCCATTGAAGGTGAAAAATACCGTGGAAACACCAAGAGATAGACATTTTGGGATGATACCAAAGAATTACGATGAAAATCATGGCAAATTGTGATTCCTTGACCTTAATGATTTTGGATCTCTTTTAATTCTTTACTATTTATTCTCTTATTTCATCAAAAATTTAGATGGAATGATTTTTTTCCTGTTGAATTTCTGATGGGTCTGTGTAACCTATCACATAAGAAGGGAGATGGGGAAGAAAGGGGGCCGGGGCGAGATGGCTGATGGGTCTGTGTAACCTATCACATAATTTGTTGATATAATATTTGATTACTCTTTTATTATATATATATATATATA
>ML253189.1:0-25264 GCA_005239495.1 Nicotiana undulata | reverse complement strand
GGATGTAGGAATACGGAGGCGTAGGGGGGGGGGGGGGGGGGGGGGGGGGGGGGGGGGGGGTCTGATAATTTGTAACGAGCATTGAAAAACATATTCATAAGCAATACACTGTTAATTCTAGTTCTTATTATCTTGTCATCTTATTCCGACATCGATTGAGGGATTTCTTGACTCGAGGGCGACCAACCTTCAAGACTGAGACTGTTCAATTTGTGTGATTTGCATTTATTTTCTTGTCATTAATTTCAATATCAATTTTTTTCTCAATTTCGTATCAAGTTATATCACGTATCCTTATAACCGCGTATAAGTTCAATTGTTATCTGATTTTTGGGTAAATAGCTTGGTGCCCACCGTGGGGCTAAGGATAATAGTGATTATTTGATACAAATCTCAATAACACACACTGTTTGGTAGCTTGTCACATGGAAAGACCAATTTTGTGGCTGATGCATTGACATAAAATCTATGGGTAGCTTGGCACATGTAGTTCTACAAAAAGGACATTTGGCTAAAAATATGCAGAGACTAAAGGGTACATATCAAATTTAGTATGCAGAATGTAGAGATATTGTTGGCTTGTGTTAAAGTCAAGTCTTCACTAGTAGAGCACATAAAGGCCACTCAATATGAAGATGACGATTATGTAAAATATTGAGATGAAGTTCTAGCTAGTAAAAGTGAGGATATAAATGTTGACAGTTTTTGTATTCTTGACTAGGTAACTAGATAGGTGTACTAAATATAGATGTGTTAAGATGAGTTATTCTTGAAGATCTCACAACTCTAAATACGCTAATACATTCAGAGCCTAGTAAGATGTACCATGACTAGAAGAAAATTATATTGTGAAAAAATAAAGGAGGATGATTAACTTAACATTGTTTCTAACAGTTTAACTTGTGAGTGTGTCAATATTTGTGACTCTCTAGCGCACTACAAATCGAGATTCGAAACAGTATTTTAAAAGGCATTTTCGGGGCGAGCCCTGGGGCGAGGCGCACCAAAAACGCCCCAGAGCGATGGTGTGGGGCGAAAGTCTCAAGAGGCATACGTCCAGCAATTCGAGGCGTACGCCCGGGTGTTTAAGGCGAGTTTTTTTTAGTTAGGCGTAAGCCTCAGATATTTTTTCAAATTAAAACAAAATTTGTTGAATAAGTCCTTCATATAATACCCAGATTTTCAAAATTTAGCTTGGTAATTACTCAAAAGTTTTAAAAAGGAAATAAAATGTATTAAATTTAAAAGTCAAGATCTTTTTTATTGATTGAAGCCCCAATTCATGGTCTTTTCCAATTCTTTATCTTGTCTGCTAATATCTCCCAAAAGCAACGAATATTCAATTTATTTTTACAAATATAAAGAGAACCCCATTCTCCTTCATAGTAACAAGTTCAAAGTTCAAATTGAAGGTTAGTCATCCTTTTTGTTCATCCATGTAGAAAACATTATTTTTTCCGACTCAAGTTACTTGAGCTACTAAGTGGCGTATAATAAATTATTTTGACTAGTTTTTTTGTGGGGATGAAGCACGCGCACACATACACACACACACACATACACACACAAGCACACACACACCCACACACACACACACACACACACACACACACACACACATATATATATATATATATATATACAGAATTAATTACTTGTTTATAAATTTTTACTGTAATTATATTATTGCATATAATATTAAAAATTAAATACATATGGGACTTACACCCCGTGCCCCGCAGCTTACGCCTCGCTGAGTTATATGTAAAACGCCTCGCCTTACGCCCACACCTTTTAAAACACTGATTCCAAAGTGAAAATAGAATAGAATCAAAGTGAATTTTTTGACAAATCTACCTCAAATAATTAGAATTTATAATTATGTGTGGGTAATAAGGTAATTGAAAATTGATTTACATGGTAGGCACACTATTGCCAGTTAAAACTTCTCACACTGAGGATAAATATACTCAAATATACATGAATGGAAAATATTCAAACTAGGGGTCTATCCATTATTATTTTTACAGAAGATCACAATTTACTACACGATTTTGAAACATCTTTCCAAGAAACATTGGTTATACGAGTAGATCTTTGTACTCTATTTTATCAGCAGACAGGTGAGCAGTCGAAATGTACCATACAGATNTAGGGCTCAATTTTCCTCTTTTACCAAACCACATCACACCTTTAATAGGGGAGACTCGAAGGAACATTGTGTCCCTGATTGTGAGCACTTACACTCTTTCCTATTATCCGTGTAAGGCTTTTGCCTATTATGAGTTGTGAGCAATCCGATCACCGGGCCTTGTCAATAGCTTCTTGTACGAAGTGGGGTCCTAATAAGTTAGTCTCATAGGTTTCAAACCATCCGATAGGAGAACAACATCATACACTTATACAAGGCTCTATACGGTACTACCTAAATACTAGACCGATAGCTATCGTTGTAGGCAAATTCAGCTCTCTCTCTCTCTCTATATCTCTCTCTCTCTCTCTCTCTCTCTCTCTCTATATATATATATATATATATATAGAGAGAGAGAGAGAGAGAGAGAGAGAGAGATATAGAGAGAGAGAGAGAGCTGAATTTGCCTACAACGATAGCTATCGGTCTAGTATTTAGGTAGTACCGTATAGAGCCTTGTATAAGTGTATGATGTTGTTCTCCTATCGGATGGTTTGAAACCTATGAGACTAACTTATTAGGACCCCACTTCGTACAAGAAGCTATTGACAAGGCCCGGTGATCGGATTGCTCACAACTCATAATAGGCAAAAGCCTTACACGGATAATAGGAAAGAGTGTAAGTGCTCACAATCAGGGACACAATGTTCCTTCGAGTCTCCCCTATTAAAGGTGTGATGTGGTTTGGTAAAAGAGGAAAATTGAGCCCTAGGGTTATAGGACCATATGAGATACTAGGCCGAGTGGGAACTGTAGCTTATCGTTTGGCATTTCCTTCTGAGTTCTATTTTACTCATCCAGTGTTTCACGTCTCTATGCTATAAAAATGTATATCGGACTCCTCTCAAGTGCTTGAAGCACCGACTGTACCGCTTGATAAGAAGTTATCTTACGAGAAGGAGCCAATGGCTATTGTTGATAGACAAGTACGGATGTTACAGTCAAACAAAATTTTTTATCGTTAAAATTATTCGGAGAAATCATACTGTTGAAGAGGCTATTTGATAAATGAAAGATGGTACGTGAATAAAGTACCCTCACTTATTTAAATCTATAGGTACGCACTTGATTTAAATTCGGAGACCAAATTTTATAAGGTGAGAAGAATATAATACTCTTTATTTAAATAAGGTCACAGAAGTCTTTAGTCAATAAAAAGAGTTGCTTCAGTGAAAGTATTATGGCGCAACCATCCAACAGAGGAAGCTACATGGGAGTCTGAAACATACATGTGAAACAAGTACCCACAATTATTTGAGATGTCAGGTACACTTCCTAACTCGTTCGAGGACAAACGTGTATTTAAGTGGGGGAGAATGTAATAACCAAAAAATTTTAGACATACTTATTAGTTTATGAGTTAGAAAATTTATTAAATGATTAGTGAACCTAATTATATTACACATATTAAGTGGGATAATAAAATAACTGAAGTGATAAATAATGGTAAAGAAATGGGCTAAACCCATATATTTTCCTGATTGGCCCATGTACAAAGACCTAATGTATAGGAAAAGGAGTAATTTTGGTCTGAATGAAAATAAAAAAATAGAAAACAAGACCGCATGTTGGCTTAAAGAGGATTGACGACAACCAAGAGTTTCGGTGGAATATGCGCGAACACTAGGAAGAAGGCAAAGGCGTATATTAAACTCCAAATGCCTTCCATTGAAATTTTCTTCAGTAAAATTAGTGATGATGGCATCAAGGGATGAGGAATCAATGCTTATGCTATGATAAGAAGCAATAAATTGGACATGGTTATTAGTTAGTGGAGATTGAATGAGAAAGCTATGTAATTAAACTTGGGAAAAATAATTTGACAAAATTAGAATTAAACATGAAATCCCGAGGGTGGAGCATTCTAGATTAGTTATGGATTAGCATGAATGAGGAAATTAACAGGAGATCAATATGATGTGATTATAGATTGACTGAAAGGAGTCTCACAGACTGATCGAGGTGATGGGCTTGGTATTTCGACACGAGTACTGTGAGTAGTAATCTTACCGCAATTTGTGTTTTCATAACCTGCATGGTTTATACATTATTTTAAAAATAAAATGTGTTACCGAATATTAGAAATTGCATGTGGGGCAAGTCCTTTACTTGATATGGTACTGAATAGTTTACTTGAGATATTTACAGTTATTTAATAGGTTCTCCCTATTACTAGACATGTTTGCTGTTACTAGAGATATGATTACCGTAACCGAAATTGAATTACATGATTTGATAAAAATTAAATGCCTTGTACTATTTTGAAAATCTTCTATGTGAAGATTTACTGTTTACAAAGAAAAGTATGAATGAGAGGAGACTTTGAAGGGTCCCGTAGCTATCGACGAGTTCGTTAGACCTGGTGCACCTTGTATTTACCGATTACCGAGTACAGTTAAAGCCCTTGATAGTGGGACGGTAGAACTAGCATACAGTTACAGTTTTCCGTCGAGTAGGGACCTACATTTATATTTGACTCCTTTTATGAAGGGGTCCACACGGTGATACAGATTACATGATCATTTTCTGGAAACCTCCCAAATATAAAGATTTTCTATGACACAGTATTTACCGAGTTTATTACTGAATTGTTAAATTGATTTTGTTACACGAAACACATGATAAGACTGATTATTATTACAGTTAAAAGGGAATTTTATTTTGTGATTATTATACAAACATATTTTTTAACTTGTCCCCTATTAAAAACGGTTATGGTTAAGTATTATTACTCACTGAGCTAGCGACTCACTCCCCGCTATTATTTTTACAGAGACAACAATAGACGTAGACGAGGATACCGTTAATTAGAGTACACGAGTTGACAGTTCCTGGTGAGCCCGGCATTTATTCGCGAGGCAAAGATTGTTATTTAATTGTTATAGTCTTGTTATTGAAACTCTTAGAGTCACTCCATAGTCATTTTTATAAGTGTAATAAGTATTCTTTTATTGATATAGACTTCTGACTCGTATTAGACTTTCCTATCGTATACTTGGAGATGAAGTTAGTATTATTGTGTTGGAAATAATTCGTGAATGAGAATTATAACTTGTTTGGTCGATATAGGTTGGTCGTATTGTTGATTTCTGAGACATGTTTATTTTTGGATAGTCCTAAAATAGGGAAAACTATGTCCGATTTTTTGTAAATTACCGATGAGGCTTACTTGGGAGAACTTGCTCCTAAGCGCCGGTCATGATCCTAAATTGGGTCGTGAAAAAGATGGTATCAGAGCCACTCTTGTGCCAGCCTTGCCGATGGTGGGTCAGAGTTCAACTGAGTATAGGCAAATCCCGTTTAGGCGGGGCAAACCTCGGTGCTGAGTTTAGGCGAATCCCATGTGATGGGGCAAACCTCAGTGAGGACGATGAGTCCATAAGAGGGGGTGTATGTAACACCTCAGACTTTAGACAGAGTCCCACATCGACAAACACAAGAGAGATGTTGGGTATACAAGTTAACAAGACTTAGACCCTAGTGACGCGTTTTAAACCCGTGAAGGCCTAGGCCTAGAGCGGACAATATCACTAGCGGGCTGAGCTGTTACATAGCAATTCTCCATGTTGAAAACGAGTCTGGTCACCAAGATTAAAATAAAAACAACACCCGGTAATGAGATACCACCTGCTGATCCCGCTGGAATTCCGATCGCAAATCCGATTGATGCTAATTCACATGTGGCTATCGATACAAACTTGCCTAGTGACCCTGAAAATAGAATTGGTGGAGGAGCCCGATCGCCAACTCGAAATACAAAAAACGTTGAAGGGGACGGGATCAGTATACGAGTGATCTTCGAAATGTTGCAGGCACAACTGGCGACAATAGCTCAGTTTCAAAACCAATATCGTGCACTGAGCATGCGTGAGCCCGATCCTCCCCGGTAAGTCACCCACAGGGATCAACCGGTCATCGAAAGGTCAAACGAAAATGAATTGGGAGCTAACCCCGAGATTATAAAGAAGCTCGAGGAATTGACGAAAATGTAGAATCGGGGGAGAAGAAGATCGAGGCCAACAACAAAAGGATGGAAACCTGCAATTCCGGGGTAGATTAAATACCAGGAGCACCGCTGATATTGAAAGGCCTAGATTCCAAAACGTTTTTGCAACAACCTTTTCCCCCGAGCGCGACTCCCAAGCAAATCCCCAAGAAGTTCCGCATGCCCTAGATTCCTAAGTATAATGGAACGACCGAACTGATCAAGCATGTCACCTCTTACACATGTGCCATCAAAGGGAATGATCTAGAGGATGATGAAATCGAATCCGTCTTATTAATGAAATTCGTAGAGCCCATGTCAAAGGGAGCCATGATATGGTGTCCTTATTTACTACCGAATTCTATTAACTCTTTTGCTATGCTTGCAGATTCTTTGGTAAAGGAACACGCCGGGGCCATCAAGGTCGAGACCAGTAAGTCGAAACTTTTGAAAGTAAGGCAGAAGGACAATGAAATGCTTAGAGAATTCGTGTCTCAATTCCAAATGGAACAGATGGACCTACCACCGGTTGGTGATGATTGGATCGTTCAAGCCTTTACCCAAGAGATCAATGTCCGAAGATTTCTGGCTTCACATCAATTGAAATAAAATCTAATAGAGTACCACGCTATTACTTGGGCCGATGTGCGTAATCGGTACCAATCAAAAATTAGGGTCGAAGACGATCAACTTGGGGATCCTTTCGAGTCCGTTTATCCTATCAGACTCGTCGACATTATCAAGAGAGATATTGACCGAGAACTGAGGTCGAACAGAGATCGTATCAGCCATATAACGGGGATCGGAGAGGCAACGGATCCGGGCGAAACACCATGAGAAACGAAATGAGAAATGATCGAGGTCAGAGCAGCAGGGGACTTATGACCAAAAATGGCTTCGACATGTCCATTGGGCCCAAAGACGCACCAAGGCTCTATCGGAATACAACTTTAATGTCGATGTTGCCGCCATTGTATCAGATATCGAGCACATCAAAGATTCCAAATGGCCTCGACCTCTACAGACCAATCCATCAACCTAACCAGATGTGCAAATATTATGGCACTCACAGTCACAGAACTGAAGATTGTCGACAGGTGAGAGAGGAAGTAGCTCTTCTATTCAACAATGGTCACCTTTGAAATTCTTGAAAGACCGAGCCAAGAATCACTTCAGGAACAGAGATTCTAACAAACACACATAAAAAGAAGAACCTCAGCACGTTATCAAAATGATTATCAGCGGAGTTGATATCCTGCAGGGGTCGATGTTGAATCGCACCAAAGTATCTATCAGTAGGGAACAACAAACTCGAGACTACGTACCAGAAGGAGCTTTATCTTTCAACGACGAGGAAACATAAGGAATCTTACAACCCCACAATGATGCACTGGTAATATCTGTACTCGTGAATAAAATTCGGGTTAAACGTGTGTTAATTGATCTAGGTAGCTCGGCCAACATCATTCGATCAAGGGTCGTGGAGCTACTTGGTCTACAAGACCAGATTGTACCCGCAGTACGAGTCCTGAATGGATTCAACATGGCATGTCAAACCACTAAAGGGGAAATAACATTACTAGTCAATGCCGCCGAGACCATCCAGGAAGCCAAGTTTTATGTGACCGAAGGTGACATGAGATACAACTCTCTATTCGGGAAGCCATGGATCCACAACATGAGGGAAGTACCTTCGACCCTTCACCAGGTGTTAAAATTTCTTATGCCAGGAGGGATAAAACTGATCTACAGAGAACAACCGGCCGCGAAGGAGATGTTTGCAGTCGATGAAGTAATTCCGATATCAAAACTCGCACCATCAAAGGATCCAAGGTCGGAAGTAAAACAAGAGGCCAAATAGAAATCACTGATGCGAACCTCGACCCAAGCAGACAAGCAGGGGACTAACGAAGACGATGATTATGGGGTTCCCCGATCCTTTATAGTCCCCGATGATTCTGTCTCTACAAAATCAAAGGTCGAAGAGCTGGAGCAGGTTATACTGATCGAACATCTTCCCGATCGAAAGGTATATATGGTCATGGGGCTAACTCTCGAGCTCATGAAAATACTCATTCAATTTCTTATAGCTAACAAGGATTGTTTTGCGTGGTCCTATCTCGACATGACACGGATCATACCGGAGATAACCACCTACAAGTTGATCTTAGACCCGAAATTCCATCTGGTCAAGCAGAAATGGAGGCCCCGGTCTGAGGTTAAACATGCTTTCATCAAGGACGAGGTATCTAAACTACTTAAAATAGGATCCATTAGGGAGGTTAAATACCCGTATTGGTTAGCAAATGTAGTGGTAGTCCCTAAAAAGGGGAACAAACTAAGAATGTGTGTAGACTATAAAGATTTGAACAAAGCTTGCCCAAAGGACTCCTTCCCTCTGCACAACATCTATCGCATGATCGATGCCACGGCTGGCCACGAGATCCTTAGCTTTCTCGATGCCTATTCCGGGTACAACCAAATATGGATGAACCCGGATGATCAGGATAAAACCTCTTTCATTACCAAGTACGGCACATACTGTTATAACGTAATTCCATTCGGACTAAAAACGTCGGTGCCACTTATCGACTCTTGGTAAACTAGATGTTTGAGGAACAAATAGGAAAATTGATGGAGGTTTATATTAACGACATGTTGGTTAACACCCTGAGGACCATTTAAAACATTTGCAGGAAACTTTCAGCATTCTGAAGAAGCACAATATGAAGCTGAACCCGGAGAAGTGTGCGTTCAGAGTCGGATCAGGTAAGTTCCTTGGGTTCGTGGTACCTAACCGAGGAATCGAGATCAACCATGACAAAGTTAAAGTCATCGAATATATCACCGTCGTGGACAAAGAGAAGTCCATGCAAAGATTGACAGTACGCATAGCTGCCCTAGGGCGATTCATCTCGAGGTCATCGGATAAGAGTCAACAATTCTTCTCACTGCTCAAAAAGAATAACAACTTTTCATAGACCCTAGAATATCTACGAGTCTTGGAGAAGCTCAAACGATATTTTTCGAGCCAACCATTGCTTCATACACGAAAAAAAGATTAACAATTGTACTAGTACTTGGCGGTATCGAAAATAGCGGTAAGTGGGGTCCTGGTTCGAGATGAGCAAGGTACGTAATTTCCAATTTATTATGTTAGCAAGACCCTAGGAGAGGCCGAGACTAGGTACCCTCACCTAGAAAAATTGGCGCTCGCTTTACTAAGCGCCTCTAACTCACTAAAACCTTATTTTCAATGTCACCCCATATGTGTTGTAACAACTTACATGTTGCAGAATATTATGCACAAGCTTGAGCTCTCTGGACAATTGGCCAAGTGGGCCATTGAAATCAGTGGGTACGATATTGAGTATCAATCCCGAACAACCACCAAATCTTAAAATTTGGCAGATTTCGTGGCCGACTTTACATCGACCCTAATAGCCGAGGTCGAACGAGAGTTGTTGGTGAACTCAAGGACGTCCTCGGGAATTCAGACCCTCTTTACAAATGGCGCCTTGAACGCAAAAGGACCCGGACTCAGCATCGTTTTAAAACTACCAAAAGGTAATGTAGCTAGACAATCTATTAGGACTGTAAAATTTACTAACAACGAGGCTGAATACGAGGCCATGATTGCAGGTCTCGACCTAGCTAAAAGCTTAGGGGTCGAGGTGATCGAAGCTAAGTGTGACTCCCTCCTCGTGGTAAACCAAGTTAAGGGAACATTCGAGGTCATAGAAGAACGAATGCAAAGATAACTGGATAACTTACAAGTAGCATTACACTGGTTCAAGGAGTGGACCTTACAACACGTCCTACGGGATCAAAATAGTGAGGCTGATGCCTTTGTTAACTTAGGATCATCGGTCGAAGAAAATGAGCTTCGTTCGGAAGTAGTGGTACAACTCATGAGATCGGTGGTAGAATAAGGTCATGCCGAGATAAACTCTACAAGCCTGACTTCAAATTGGAGAAACAAATACCTAGAATATCTGAAGACCGGAAATTGTCGTTGGATTCAAAAGAATCGAGGGTCCTACGTACAAAGGAAACCTATTTTTATTTGTCTGAGGATGGAACCTTATTCAGAAGAATGTTCGATGTCCCGTTGGCAATATATCTGGGGCTAGAAGATACCGATTACGTTCTGAGGGAAATTCACGAGGGCACCTGTGGAAATCATTCGGGTGCCGAAGCATTGGTTCAAAAAGTGATTAGAGTAGGTTACTACTAGATCGACATGGAAAAAGATGTGAAGTGTGTGAAAATGTGATGGATGCCAACGACATGCTCCGATGATACACCAACCCAGAGAGCTGCTACATTCGATTTTATCGTTGTGGCTGTTCATGAAGTGGGGAATGGACATCGTCGGCCCCCTTCCATGGGCCGCCGGTAAGGCCCAGCTTATTTTGTTTATGACTCACTATTTTACTAAGTGGGTGGAAGATCAGGCATACGAAAAGGTCAGGGAGAAGGAGGACATCGATTTCATTTGGGACCATATCATATAGGGCTGTGCACGGATCAGATTTGATCGGATTTAGCACATTTCGGATTCGAATTTTGGATTTCGGATTCTAGAAAATTCAATCCGAATCCGATCCGAATTATATCGGATCGGATTCGGATTTTAAAGTTTGGATCGGATCGTATTTCGGATCGTAAATGCCTGAATGTTGCAAACTAATATGTATATTTTCTTTGTAAAAGAGGTAATGCATTAAGAAAAATTCATGTTTATACAATTATGAGAGTACTATGGTGCCAATATAGCTAACTCTAGCAATTGTAAAGGTAATAACTTGGAGGAAGATGTAAAGAAAGTACTGACTATCCGAAATTAAAGTGTAGTATTTATACATTGCCTAATAATTTCGGATTTCGGATCGGATCGGATTAAAATATACCAATCCGAATCCGATCTGAAATCCGAAATTTTTTATAAACACAATCCGAAATCCGAAATTGAATGGATCAGTTCGGATTTCGGATATCCGATCCAAATGAACAGCCCTAATATCATATATCGGTTCGGAGTGCCAGTCGAGATCGTGTGCGATAACGGGAAACAGTTTGTCGGTAGCAAGGTGACCAAATTTCTCGAAGACCACAAGATCAAAAGGATCCTTTATACGCCCTACCATCGTAGTGGAAACGGACAAGTCGAATCAACCAACAAAACCATACTCCAGAACCTTAAAAAGAGGTTGACCGACGCTAAAGTAAAATGAAAGGAGCTATTGACCAAATTTCTTCGGGTGTATCGTACGACCTCGAAGTACAGTACCGGGGCCACTCTGTCTCATTGGTTTACTGAGCCAAAGTTTAGATATCGGTCGAGGTCGGAGAGCCAAGCATCAATTCCGATGTGCAACAAAGGAATCAAATGACGAGGCCATGAATATGAGCCTGTAGCTATTGTATGAAAAGCGTGAGGCCACCCTTGTCCATCTAGCTGCCCAAAATCAGCAGATCGAGAGATATTAAAATAGGAGGGCCAACATTCGGTACTTCAACATATAGGACTTAGTGCTAAAGAAGGTCACGTTGAACACCCGAAACCTGAATGAGGGAAAGTTGGGGACGAACTGGTATGGGCCGAATCATATCATCAAAATCACTGGAAAAGGATCTTACTAGCTCGGGACAATGACGGTGAACAACTACCGAGAAATTGGAATATAACTAACCTAAAACGATATTATTGCTAAGGTACAGCCCCATTCATTTTCTTTTATTTATATTTCGGACTAACTCTTGCAGGTGATCGACGAGGAAAAGTACGAGATTTTAAGTCTGAAAGCACGCGTTGTACTCTTTTTTCCTTGAACCGTTTTTGTCCCAAATGGGTTTTTCGGCAAGGGTTTTAACGAGGCAACGAGTAAATCGTTCTAACTAAGAATCAAAGGCTGTCAACGAACTGGTAACAGTGATCAAAGCAGTATTCGAGGCCTCACTTTGATCAACCTCGAAAACTGGGGGGCTTTACCCTCCAATATCAACTTTAGCATGGAAAGAGATTTCATGATTGAAGGGTCTCGATTGGTAGGATTCAATGTAAGGGCCAAATGGTCAAATGAACCGTGCCCATGTAGACTGCTCGAACCCTAACGAATAACATGTACACCTACATCCTTATTATGCACAAGAATAAAGAGAAGTTTCTTCCTTGCAATCATCTTATATTTTAATATATCTTAAAATGTCTTCTTTACATTCCTTAAACAATTTCCTACTTCTGATACCCTAAAGGTAACGAGCCCAAGGGCCACTTACAACCAGAGTTCGAATGATCACTCTCCCACTCGGGGAATGCCGTCTAAAAACAAATTCGGACGGCCCAAGCTACTAGACCTCGGGGGCATAAGACCTATTAGGCAATCCCTGAATTTTAAAGGCCACAGTCACCCCCACTTGTGGACTATTATTTTGGGCAAGCCCGGATAACTAGGGAAAGGAGGTCCAATGGGAGGCTCCTGAACTAAAAGGCTACGTCCCAATTAACACGGGGTCCGAGACCCGTAACAAAAACTAGGCCTTCGAAAAAGAAAATTTTTCATAACTGGTTCTAAAGGCTACCCTCAGCAAGCTATAAACCTAAACTATTTTTGGGGAAAGATTTCGGTGACACCGAATCCCGACCTTTTGCAAATACAAATAAAAAAGGAAAAGGAATAATTCAAAAGATATGAAAGGGAAAATCCTTATATATATAAACAAAATTCTTTACACGGGTTGAAAAGCCCCGATACATATTATTACAATGGACGAACGACCTCAACAAAAAAATAGTACAAAAAGCAAAAAGATCCTAAATAGCCTAATCTTCATCTGGGGCCACATCATTGCATACGAGGTCTTCTCCACCATTGGACCTCCCAATTCAGCGCCTGTTGAGCTTCGTTGAACAGGCAGGGCGCTTCGTTCATTCTAGCTTAATCCTCTTCGTTCACCAAGCAACGAAGGTAACTGGCAATCCCCACCGGGGCATAGAGAACCAGGGCGTCCTCCAAAATGGACAAAAAATTGCTCGTCTCCGAGTAGGATCAACACTCGAAGCTGGGAACTGATTCACTAACTTTGGTATTGAAGAAGACCCGCCAACTCCCAGGGACAGTATCTTCTTTGTTACCGGTAAGTCACCCAACCCGGTGACATCCTCTGAAGCGGTAGAATCCAGGCCATCAAAGAAATTGTGGAAAAATTCTGCTGCTCCTTGGGCCCCTTCACCGAGGTTACCTTTCAATGTCTGAGCCTCGTTTATCATAGAATCGGTAAACGAAGGCGACCCAGATAGATCAATCACTGCAAGCACCTCTTTAGGCACATTATCTTCTGACCGAGAAGTACCGGTCACAGTCTCTTTTTCGACCTCCCTAGCTCGGGGCGAAACGGTCTCGTCCCTCCCTGGTTCGGAGGATTCACCCACTGCTTCTTCTACGGCCTCCATGGCTTGAGACAGTTCGAAACCGCTTCTCATGCGGTCCACCAATGCAAAATCTTTCCTCTTTTTTGGACTCGTCCCTCAACCGAATGAGTGAGTCTGATGAGAGTTCTTGGGCAATGGCATTCTTAGGTTTGAGCGCCAACCGCTTCCTTGGTCTCTTCTTTTCAAGGCTCGAGGAACTCGGAGCTTTTCTTCTCTTTATCCTGCTTCGGAGCAGGGGGATCGGTGTATATGTCGTCATCAGCTGATGAAGGCCTCATTTCGACATCTTTTGGTAAAGTTGCAAAAAGAAAGCAAAACGATTCATAGATCAATGATGCGAAAGTAAGATCAAATATAACTTAGAGAAAAAATTCTCACCATGGTTACAGGCCTCCCATTGGCCTTCCAGAGCTCACGCCATAAGCACTCGGAATAAGGTCTCTATCGTAATACCCTCAACCCACTCTTTGAGTCGAGGAACGACATCCGGCATCTGGGCAACATCTTCATCATCACATAACATCGATGGTGGGGGGGGGGAGGAGAAAAGCAATAAAAGAAATTTTGAAGGCAAAGTTATACTTACGTTTTATGTTCCATTTCTTAGGAAATGGCATATCCGCAGCCGGGATTAAGTCTGAGGTCCTCACTCGGATGAATTGGCCCAACCAGCCCCGGTCCCGATCCTCGTCGATGCTCGATAATAAGGCCTTTGTGGATCGACGTGCGAGCTTGATTAATCCCCCTCGGTAAAGTCGATGACTATACATGCGCATGAGCTAGTCGATGGTAAATGGATACCCCTCGAGCTTGCTCACAAAGAAACGAAGCAAAATAACAATCCTCCAAAATGAAGGATAAATCTGCCTGAGCATCACTTCATACCTTTTGCAAAAGGCTATGATAACTCGGTCTAAAGAACCCAGCGTGAAAAGGCAAGTGTAAACACTTAAAATACCCTACATGTGGGTGATGATCGATTCCTCGGGGGTAGGGACTACTACGAGTTTATCTTCCCAGTTGCAGTACTCTTTGACCTTATCAAGGATATTGGCAGTAATCGTACATATGTACCTCGAGACCGGCTCGCACTGAAACGGTATCGAGGGGGTTTTCTTGATCTTGAAGTCGGCCCTTGTTGGGCACCCCGCAGGAACGAACATAGTTGAGGGGGGCTCTGATGTATTTTACTCGACAACAGTAGACGAAACATTTTCTTCTTCAGACGATCTCGATGAAGAAGGAGTTTCATTTTGAGGAACAGATTTTAAAGTCTTTACCATTGCTTTTGAATAAAGGTGAAGAGATGGTATTGACTAAAGAGTAGGTGTAATTGGCGGATAGTTTATGAAAGGTTTCAGAAAGTTAGAAGGGAAGAAGTTTTAAACTTAAGCGAGAAAACCAGAGGATGAAGGTGATGAAATTTTCTTAAAAGCACAAGAGCAAAGTTTGAATGTAAAAGTTCTAATAGATGGAAGGATGAAGTATTTATAGTTTGCAAACGATGGTTCAATACCCATAATGGCCGACCAACAACTGACACACATTGAATGCCTTGGAGAGTGGGCCGACGGAACATTTCTGTTACCTTTTGTCACTTACGTCATGATTTATCGAAGCAAGGTTCAGAAGTTCATATAGTTTCTCGTCGTCTTCTCTCCGAAAAACAAGGGGACTATCTGTATACGGTTGAAACCAGGCTAGTCTATTGTACGACAAGTCAGGATTGAAACGTGATAGGTTGAAGCACGACCCCGGATTATATCGAACCAAGGCGCGACGTCAAATCCTCGAGCTCGTGACTCCGGACCGAACAAGATCGAGGAAACTTTATCGGACCAGATAATGGAAGGCCAAAATATCCACAGTCGGTTGGAATTACGGCGGAAATCTCGGCACGTATCATGGATAGACCGGTAATTAGCAAATTATGAGATTTTTTACCTTTTATAGAATTGTATCAAGAGTAGGATTCCCCTACTATATAAAGGGGGATCTGATCATTTATAACGGGCATTGAAAAACACATTCAAAAGCAATACACTTTTATTTCCAGTTCTTATTATCTTGTCATCTTATTCCCATCGATTGAGGCATTTCTTGACTCGGACGTCCAACCTTCAAGGATGTGACTATTCAATTTGTGGTTTGCATTTATTTTCTTGTCATTAATTTCATATTAATCTGTTTTCTTAATTTTGTTTCAAGTTATATTTTGTATTCTTAAAACCGCATATAAATTCAATTGTTATCCGATTTTAGGGTTAATAACGTGAGTAATAAATATTTCTTTCTCATTGAAATAAAAAGGAAGAAATAATCTCATTTGGCAACTGATGTAGGGGCTAATGGCAAAATCGAAGCTTCCCCTGGTCAAACTTATAAATGACGGGTGCATTTGGTATGGCATACATCATTTTCCAGAAATATTTTCTTATAAATGACTGAAAGATATTTTTATATATTTGCTTGGATAAAGACAAATATTTTACAGGAAAAAAATATTTACGGAAGATATTAGCAAATATCAAAGCATTTTTAAGTGCTTAAAGATTGATAATAATGTCTAAGTACTGGTTAAAGCAAACATATGGAGTTAACTATTGAATAAATTACGTAGAAAAATGATTTCCATGAGTACTTCTAAATTCTTGATAAACATTTTATCAATGCTTTTGTTTTCTAGTTTTATAAATATTGTTAATATTAGGGAGGGGCAAGGGGGCGGGGGGGGGGGGGGGGGGGGGGGGGGGTTGTGAAAGCGCTTTTCACTTAAATTTTTATCTTAGGACAAAATTGTCAAATGAAAGACGTTGCCAAAAGTTTGGGCACACCTAACATTTTCACATGACAGGAAGATATCTCATGATTTTTTTTTTTTAAAATTAGTTATTTTGGTACGAGGTATAAGAAAGTATAAGGGTAGTATAAAAATTTAATATCACTTTAATATCTTGTTTGGTTAGCAAATCAGGTATAAGTTATCCTGGTGTTAGTTTTAACACTGGATAACTTATACCTTATAGAAGGTGGAGTAATTAACACCGGTATAATTTATACATTCTTCTTAGAAATTATACAATTGTCATTCTTAATACAACATACCAAATAATGAATAACAACAATCCCTGCATACCTAATCCTATCATAACTTATCCCAATATAACTTATACCAGCATAACTTATACCGCTATAAATCGTATTCCAACCAAACGACCCCTTATAGTGATAAAAATAACACTACATGTCCCGAATAACTAATTCCGAGATTATATATAACGCAATTTTATTCTAACCAAACATAAAATAAATACATTTTATATTTAATCCCGAAATTAATTATCCCTTATCCTTCCCACCAAACCAGTCCTAAAAGGGTTATTTGTCCATTTCAGAAAGTAAACTTATGCTAAAACACTATGTCCAATGTGACTCAAACAGAAGTTCTAATATAGGAATTAAAAAGTGCGTATTGTCAAATGTCAAGTAGCTCTCACATGAGATTATGAGAATCATAAATTTCAATTCAAAGGAGAAGAACCACTTTCAAAAGTAAGCATTCATCTATATGTCTTTAAGTTAACAGTTTTTTATGCACTCTAAAATTAACATTTATAGGAAAATAGCACTACTTGACGTGATTAAATATAATTCATCATAAGGTGAGTATTCTCTACTTTTCCTTTTTTATTAAAAGAATCTCAATGTAAATAATATTCATTCCCATCTATAATACCTTTTATTTAAGGTTTGGCATATCTATACGATAAATGGATCTTGGGCCTAACTCAACCTCAAAAGATAGCTTATGAGGTGAGGATTGCCCAAGACCGTATAAGGAGACCAAGGACTTCAAATCCCTCCGATGTGGGACAACTCAACACCCTCCTCATGCCCAGGCCTGCAAACTGGAGCGTGGACAACATAAATGGGGGCCCAACATCGATAACGATAATTGGGATGTGCCTGACTCTGATACCATGATAGAATGAAGCTCAACGAGCTATGGTGAATCCATTAGGGACGAACCCTAGAAGGTTCGAGAGAGAAGAAGAGAAACAGAGAAATGAAAATTGGAATATCTGTCTAAACCTTTATTTCTCAACCTGTTCAGTATTTATATATACAGAAAAAATATGAGATAAAATGAAAGAAAAAATATTACACTAATACAATACATTGAATATAAAAGAATAAGGAATAAAGAAGACTGGGTCGGGTCATAGTATTGGGCCAGTTGTATGTGCAGTCCCACATCGGAGGGATTTGAGGTCCTTGGTCTCCTTATATGGTCTTGGGCAATCCTCTCTCATAAGCTAGATTTTGGGGTTGAGTTAGGCCCAAGGTCCATTTAACATGGTATCGGGGCAGGGATTCTGATTCCTCGTCACGTAAGCTTCATCTTCAACGGTAAATCGATTGAAAATCTCACTGGAATCGTTCTTTTGGGTAAAATTCAAAAAACTCGGTGAATTCACTAATACAGGAAAGAAAATTTGGTTTTTTTACTGGAATCTCTTCTTACATCAATTAAGTCGACTGGAATTCCTGATTTCGTAATGGGTTCAAGCTATTTGGGACTGATCTCAAGCTAGGGTTTGAGTTCTGCACGAAGACCTCACTTCTTCGGGTTTTTAGAAGAAGGCTGGTAATATCTCTCTAATCTACAACTCTGAGACTTATATTGTTGTGATTTAGGTCATGTAGTTTGGAAATCCATGTATATGACAGATTGCATGTTATCATTTTGAGCTTATTGTCTATTACTGTGTCGATTAGATTGTGTTAGTGGATAATATGGGTAATCATGGAGATAATATCACTTCACCTTCAATTACCACTACTAAAGGATTTGCTCCCTTTACAATAGATCCTTCTCATCCTTTCTATGTTCACCCATCAGACAATCCGGGTAGCCAATTGGTAGATGTTCCATTTAATGGACATGGTTTTGTTCTATGGATAAGTAGCATGCTTACTTCTCTTTCTGCTAAAAATAAAATAGGTTTGTTAGATGGGAGAACTACCCAACCTCCTGCCAACTCTCCCTTTTATTCCTATTGGGAGAGATGCAATGACATGGTGAAGTCTTGGATTATCAACTCTGTTTTCAGAGACATAGCCACAAGTGTCATGTGTTTTAGGACTGCAACGGAGGTTTGGACTGACATTAATGAAAGGTTTGGGAAATCCAATGGGTCTAAATATCTTCAAATTCGGAGAGAAATCAGTTCAACTGTCCAAGGGTCATCTGATATTGCCACCTACTTCACCAAATTTAGGAGTCTTTGGGATGAATTAAATTCCTCATATGTAGGCCCTATATGCTCTTGTGGAGCTCTTCCCAAGTTTATAGAGGATCAACAACTATTTTAGTTCCTAAATGGGCTAAATGACTCCTATTCAACTGTGAAAAATGCTACTATTCTCATGAATCACATACCACCAATAAGCAAAGCTTACTCTCTCTTGCAACAAGATGAGAGTCAAAGAGAAACTCAAGCTTCAGTTCCAAATTTTTCCAATGAATCTACCTCCTTCTATGTATCCTCAATCACAGAAATTTCAATCAAAGGATCAATTTTTACTCCAGGAAAACCAACTCTGTTTCTTGCAAATACTGCAAAAACCTGGACACCCAGTGGAGAAATACTACAGACTACATGATTTTCCTGCAGATTTCAAATTTACCAAAGGCGAGAAATCGGCTTCATGTGTCTAGTCTGACATCCCAATCAATCAGTCTACATTTTCTCCTCAACCATCTACTGAGAATTTGTCTCATGGTTTCACCAAGGAGCGGTATCATCACTTGATGACTTTATTCCAACAAGTCCAGGTGTCTCTTAGTGCTGGTTCTGACAACTTTCATGTTGAGGAATCTGGTTTTGCGCATTTTGCATATTTGTTCAGTGCTTATGCTGCGGAATCTACTAATTCCCATAAATGTGCATTTTCTCAATTAGGTGTAAATCATTGGATATTAGACTCAGGGGCAACAGATCACATGACTCCACACAAACACTTACTTCACAACCTTATACCTTTACCGAAACCATTTCTTGTCACTATACCTAATGGATGATATAAAGTTAAAGTGTTGTCAACTGGTTCATTACATCTCAGGCATGACATAACTTTACTAAATGTCCTTCTTGTGCCTTCCTTTCATTTTAATCTAATCTCTATACATCAACTAATATCCTAGTTGAATTGTATAGCTATACTTACCAAATTTAATTGTTCTTTATAGGGCCCTTCTCTGAAGAGGCCACTGGTAATTGGTAAGGCTACTGGAAGACTATATTATCTGCATTGTGATGCTGAATTGTTTCCATCTCAATATGTATCTTCTGTTCTTTCAAATTCTGTTTCTTGCAATAAGTCTGATTTCTTCCAATTCATGTAAATAATCCACCATGTGATCAGACATCTACTATGAATAAAATGGATTTGTTTTGGCATCAAAGGTTAGGTCATATGCCTTTTCATAATATGACATCTATACCATTCTTGTCTGATAAAGTTCCTTCCAAGAAGTCTTTCATATGCTATATTTGTCCAATGGTTAGACAACAAAGATTACCTTTTTATGACAGCCACATTCATTTCACTGCTCCTTTTCAGTTGGTTCACATTGACGTTCAGGGACCCTATAACACTGTAACGACCCGGCCAGTCGTTCCATAGAACTTGCATTATAATTGTTGTTATTGACTTGTCATGGACTGTTTATTCTGTTATTGATGTAGAGTTGGTAGGCCTGAAATCAGAATGGTGGTAATGAGAGTTTAGTCATTCAGTCTTTAAAAATAGCCTTAAAGTTGGAAAAGTCAACTGAGAGTTGACTTATTGGTAAACGACCTCAGAATGCGAATTTTATGGTTCTAATAGCTTCGTCAGGCGATTTGGGACTTAGGAGTGTGTTTAGAATAATTTTGTGATGTCCGGTGTAGAAGTATGCTTGAATTGGCGAAAGTTAGGTTTTGGCGATTTCCGGATGGCAGTGGAAAATAGGCTATCGGGGTCAGAATGAAATTTCGATAGTTGGAACAGGTTCGTAATGTCATTTTGGACTTGTCCGCAAAATTTCAGGTCAATCGGAGTTTATTTGGATAGTTTCGGCATCATTGGTGGATTTTAGAAATATCAAAGTTCTTAGGCTTGAATCCGATGTAAATTTGGTGTTTTGATGTTATTTTTGGTGTTTTGAGAGTGCAACTAAGTTTGAATGATGTTATGGGATATGTTGGTAAGTTTGGTTGGGGTCCCGAGGGGCTCGGGATTGATTTCAGGTGATTAACGGACTCATTTGGACTTAGAACAATTGCTGGTTTTCTGGGTTTTGTGCACAGTGATTTTGTTCACTGCGATCGCGGGTGAAGTAGTGCAATCGCAGAGAGTTAATTATGGTCAGGCTAAGATTATTCTATGCGATCGCGAGAAGGGAGGTGCGATCGCTGAGTAGAAGGAGGACAAGTCAGTGCGATCGCGTGGAATAGGCTGCGATCGCACAGAGAAAGATAGGTGAATCAGTTATGACCTGCAGAGGTGGAGTCTAGGAATGACTCGAGTGATGGAAATTTCTTTGATACAAGTTGTAGTGTACTTTACGGTTAGTGGAATTCATTGAATGATGGAGTTGTACTGGTAAGTGTAGAGCGTGCAATGTATGAGTGTGCTTGTTGCTTCAAAGGTGTGGATTACTTTCCTAGTATGTGGATTTCAAGCGGGGTCAGGTCGTTCTGTTACTTGATCAGTTTAATGGAGAATTGCGCAGAGTGGGTGACTCTCGAGGATGGTTTGGATGGTTCAAGGTTATATGTAACGATTGGAAGTCTTCAAGGTGTGGGAAGGTCTAGAACTGAGATTTACGGGGGAAGGTGTCAAGGCTTGTGGTGTATTTGCATTATCATGGATTCTATCCATCAGTATTAGGAAAGTGAAGGCAATGACTTTAAATTCGCAGGAAGTATCTTAAGGGTAAGTATTTCTAATGTGGTGCATTTGGGGATAATTGAGGGAGTATTCAGCGGCTTACGAGCCTTAGACGATATATTTTTATATTCGGGTTTCGTGCGGTGAGTCGGGGTTGAGGATTGCGGTATTATGGCAAGAAGAAGTATCAATTCGAAGGTAAGTCAGAAGGAACTTGAATGAATAGGACATCTTGGTCGTAGGTCGAATCGGCATGATAAACGATAAGGGATATGATTAGCTCTGTGGGTGTTATGAAGTAATGAGTTGTTATAGGTGTTTCTTAGCAATTATCTTGGGATTTGGTGGCATGCGTAGCTTGGTTGAGTTAGAAGGATTCAGTCATGGCGGTTTGGTGTTGTACAAGCCTGATTCGGGAGTTCTTGATGGTTTCTACCACGGTTGGAGATGTATATTTCTACTGGCGTGAGGGCCATATGATGTATAGTGATTTTGCTTCTAGATGGGATCAAATGGAAAATTCTTGGCTAGTTGGGTACGTAGTTGTTTGTGGCTAGGCAAGGAGCATGAAGTTCTCATATTTATCATAAGATGGCATGGCGTATGCGGTATTCAGTGTATAGCAGAGATTGGCATATGTGAGGTCACAGTTCAGTTCAAGAAGGAAGGTCAGCACTGGCGGTCTTAGATGACTAGGTAGATGATATACTAATTGGGTGGCTTGATGAGGGCACACGTTCAGAAGGGGCAATGTTTTTGAGTTAAGGGTGCTTCATTGGTGTTACGTCGCTCTCTTGTTGGATCGACTGCTGATATCAAGGTCGTGGTGTCACGGAGGAATTATGGGGGTATCCTCTTGGAATGATTGAGTATTGGAAACATGTTATATATTCGAGTGGTGGAGTTGGGATCAGATATGGTAACTTTGTGCACTCCATGGACTTTGAGACTAAGAGTCTAATAAATAGATTATTTTGTGGTTGTAAACTATGGGGATGCGAGCAAACCTAGTCCGGTGATAGTATATGCAATGACTCAACCATTATGAACTTTCGGAGAGAAATAGTACTTAGAGTTATTGGTAGGCCAGTATGGGTGTGTGTTCTGCACCGAGTCGGAATTGTTGACTCCGAAATGCTATTGTTGAGGGATGTACCATTCGATTGTCATTGAGCTTATTCGTGTTTTGGAGTGATCTATGAGTTACCTTTCGATGTTTCGAGGAGTTGTGCTCGTTGGTTATATATGTGCATGGGGTGTAGTTCTATCGGGGCTTATTAACTAGATTTGACTAAGGTAAGTAATTGGGTGGTGCAGGATTGAGACGTGTTGGTTATGTTATTGTTGGTTTGGGTGGCATGGTATCGTCCGATTTCCCCATGGTTATGGCAATGCACTTTGAGTAATTGATGTCGAATTTCGCATGGTTATGGATTTTTGAGCAGGGTGGCTTGGAGTATTTCATGTGATCCAGCGGTTGGATGGGATCACGCTTTGTAGCAGAGTTAAGTAGAAGGGTGATTCTTGGTGTCGGGATTGTGTGATATGGTTTCATGATGTGTACCAGGCTTTTAGCATGATGCGGTGTGGTAAGTGTTAGTGGCAGGATAGTCCTCTCGTGTGAGTCTTCTCTATTTTATGAATTGAGCTCTTGGGATGTTGTTATTGAGTGCACGAGTTGCACAAGTTATGGCTCTAGATGGTATAGTGGTATTGATGATGACCAGACGAATGGTTACTAGTTCTTGCGTGTTTCTTTCATCATTGGCAGTATATGAAAGTGTTAGAATGAGGCTTTGCTTGATAAGAAGTTATTGACCGGTATTGGGTTGTTATAAGCAACTATTGTGAGTAGGAGTTATCGCCACGAGTGCTTGAATCATGCAATGGATCATGGTATTTCATCTTGGGTTACGGATATGAATTGTACAGTGTGCTCAGACTTATTCAGTTTATAGTTCTAAGGATTGGAACTTGTAAATTATTTCGGAAGTGGAAACTCGATTTTAAGGTTTATGGGTCAGGATGTGATAATGAAATTTCAGTTATATTGTGCTATTAGACCTATATGGGGTAGAGTGACGTGGGATCACCTCTGAATATGTGCATGGTAGGTTACACAGCAATTTGGTGGTGTGTGGAATAACTCTAGAAACGTTCGAGGACGAACGTGTGTTTAAGTGGGGGAGAATGTAATGACCCGGCCGGTCGTTCCGTAGAACTTGCATTATAATTGTTGTTATTGACTTGTCATGGACTGGTTATTCTGTTATTGATGTGTTAGAGTTGGTAGGCTTGAAATCAGAATGGTGGTAATGAGAGTTTAGTCATTCAGCCTTTAAAAATAGCCTTAAAGTTGGAAAAGTCAACAGAGAGTTGACTTATTGGTAAACGACCTCGGAATGCGGATTTTATGGTTCGAATAGCTTCGTTAGGTGATTTAGGACTTAGGAATGTGTTCAGAATAATTTTGTGATGTTCGGTGTAGAATTAGGCTTGAATTGGCGAAAGTTAGTTTTTGGCGATTTCTGAACGGCAGTGGAAAATATGCTATCAGGGTCGGAATAGAATTCCGATAGTTGGAACAGGTTCGTAATGTCATTTTGTACTTGTCCNTTTGAATGATGTTATGGGATATGTTGGTAAGTTTGGTTGGGGTCCCGAGGGGCTCGGGATTGATTTCGGGTGATTAACGGACTCATTTGGACTTAGAACAATTGCTGGTTTTCTGGGTTTTGTGCACAGTGATTTGTTCACTGCGATCGCGGGTGAAGTAGTGCGATCGCAAAGAGTTAATTATGGTCAGGATCATATTGTTCTATGCGATCGCGAGAAGGGAGGTGCGATCGCGGAGTAGAAGGAGGACAAGTCAGTGCGATCGCGTGGAATAGGCTGCGATCGCACAGAGGAAGATAGGTGCGTGGGGTCGCTGGGGGTTTGCACAATGCGATCGCGTGCCTTTGGCTGCGATCCCGGAGGTGTGAGAATTTTGGTCAACGCGATCGCGGGGCTTTGACCGCGATCGCAGAGAATAAATACCTGGGCAGTTGATTAAAAGCCCTTCCGCGACCTAGACCTTATTTTACACCATTGTTGTACGGAAAAGAGCTCTTGGGGACGATTTTGAAGAGGGTAATCCTTGTTCTTCATCGAGGTAAGTGTTCTAGTCATTAAAACTCGATTATGGTGATTATAGAACCTAAAACCAGTGTAAATTCATGGAAAATCAGTAGAAAAATTGGGTTTTAGGGCTTGAGATTATGAGACCTTCAAGGGTCGATTTGAGAGGTCAAACGAACTCCGATTTTGGTGTTCTTTATATGTACGGACT
Source organism: Nicotiana undulata (assembly GCA_005239495.1). Taxonomy (NCBI): domain Eukaryota; kingdom Viridiplantae; phylum Streptophyta; class Magnoliopsida; order Solanales; family Solanaceae; genus Nicotiana; species Nicotiana undulata. The sequence goes on along the minus strand of ML253189.1, from coordinate 384 downwards.
CGTGAGATGATGAAGAACAGTTTTGTGTAAAAGTTTCTGAGTTCAGGACGTGGGCTCGAGGGTCAAGTTTTGACCGGTTTCGGATTTTTGGGCTAATTTTGATATCTTTCTATTGGAATTCGTTATTTAAGCATAAATTGATGATAAAAATTTGAACTTGATAGATTTGGAGACTTAGGAAGTTGATTCGAGAGGAAAGCGTATTGCGGAATAGTTCCGGGCTAGTTTTGAGGTAAGTAATGTCTTTAAATCCTGTCTTGAGGGTATGAAACCCCGGACTATGCACCCTTTCACGGGTTTTGAAATGCAAATGTGGAAACCTTGGAGATATATTCCTTACTTAGGCGACTATTGAGTTGCGAAACGGCTTTCAAAGCTTATTTC
>ML253187.1:25263-48504 GCA_005239495.1 Nicotiana undulata | reverse complement strand
AATCCCCTCTTATGTGAACCTTCCTTGCTACTTGTTCATCGTCCAAATTCACAAAATTTCTTGGATGGGACCCACAATTGTGGATCTTGTGGGATGCCTAACACCTTCCCCTTGGGATAATTTCAAGCCCTTACCCAATCTCTGGTAATGCAAACTAGTTCATGAGTTATTTACTCTAGGTGCCCTAACGCACCATAAAAATTGTTAGGTGGCGACTCTTCCTTAAACCTTTCCTTTAAGGAGTTGTCCAAAAATGTCGTAAACTCGATCTCTCCGTACCTGACTCGTGCGATAGAAAAAGGGGGCGCGACACTCCCTACACCTCTGTGTGCAGATCCAGGTACTGGTTCTGAGCAGTAGTCATTTGCGTCCATTCGGCGTCAGCATTCGGGATATTGATGTAGCTATCCAGCATCCACAGCTTCTCCATTTCCCTTCCTTCATTTCGTATTTAGTATTTTATTTTGAGACATTGTTTTATGAAATTAGCAGTGTTAGTACTATTCTTAGATGCTCGTGATTAGTTGACTCCAGTTCTGGGGAATGGTTTTAGACTGTTAGATTATATTACGTTCTGTTAAAGACTTAGAAGATTTTTACTTGCTATTAATGATTTTGGTAAACTTTATTAAAGGAATCGTGTAATTATGTGATAGTGGCTATCCTAGTTCTACGATATGCGCCATCAAGACCAGTTAGGATTTGGGGTCGTGACAAGTTGGTATCAGAGCTCTAGGTTACATAGGACTCAACGGTCATGAGCAAGTTTAGTAGAGTCTTGTCGATCGGTACGAAGACGTCTATACTTATCTTCGAGAGGCTATAGAACTCTTAAGAAAAATATAATTTTCTTGAACTCTGTCGTGCCATTCTATTGATTCTAGAAATCTAAACTCGTGTTGTTTCATTCTCTCACAGATGGTTAGGACACGCACTACGGATCAGGGTGACCAGACACCAGCCGGACCCACGAGGGGTCTAGGCCGTGGTGGAGCTAGGGGACCAGCCCGTGCAACAGCCGGGGTAGTACCAATGGATCCCCCTACTATTCAGGATCAGGTTCCCGTCGAGGGTGCTCCAGCGAGACAAGCTCAGGCACCGGCAGTGCCTATTGTCATTCTGGGTCTTCAGGAGACCCTAGCCAAGATCTTGACAGTGTGTACCAGTTTGGCTCAGGCAACTGCTATGTCTACTACTGCCTCTACATCTCAGGCCGGGGGAGGCACTCAGACTCCAGCTGTCCGGACACCTGAGTAGGTTGTACAGGGTTTTCATGCACAGGGGGCAGTCCTAGCCCAGTCGGTTGCTCCAGTTCAGGACTATGTGGTCCCAACTATGCCCGAGGATGAGCAGCGCAGGCTGGAGAGGTTCAGTAGACTTCAGCCTCCGACTTTCAGCGGCATAGAGGGTGAGGATGCCCAGGGTTTTCGGGATAAGTGTCAGAGGATACTCCGTACTGCTGGGATTTTAGAGACCAGTAGGGTCTCGTTTGCTACATTTTAGTTTGCTAGTGTTGCCTTCACTTGGTGGGAGGCATTTGAAAGGCGTAGACCGGTTGGTTCAGCACCCCTCACCTGGCAGTAGTTCTCCACAATCTTTTTGGAGAAGTACGTTCCTCAGACCCACAGAGAGGAGCAGCGCAGGCAGTTTGAGCAGCTGCGCCAGGGAGAGTTGTCAGTTACACAGTACGAGATGTAGTTTTTTGAGTTGGCTCGACATGCTTCTAAGTTAGTCCCTACTGATAGGGAGAGGATCAGGAGGTTTGTAAATGGTTTCACATATCAGCTTCGGATCTTGATGACTAGAGAGAGGGTGTCAGGTGCCACATTCGAGCAGGTTGTTGACATTTCTCGGGATATTGAGTCGGTTCGCAGACAGGAGCGAGAGGAGAGGGAGGGCAAGAGGCCTCAGGTATCATGCAGCTTCAGTGGTGCCCTCCCAAAAGGCAGTTTCAACACAATAGAGGTCGTCCATTTAGGCCTCCTCAACCAGCTCGCCCAGCTTATAGTGGCACATATTCGGGGCAGGGTCCCGCAGCTCTCATCCGGGACGTTCTTCCTTTAGTGCACTTCCAGCTCAGAGCTCCTCCAGAGCATCATCATTCTAGGGTTCTTCTATGCATGGTTCATCCAGTGGCTCTTCTAGTGGCAGGGGTTCCCTTCAGTCCCCATCTCCAGCTCCAGGTAGTTGTTTTGAGTGTGAGAGTTTGGGAATATATGGAGGCAGTGTCCTCGTTGTCTTGGTAGTTCATCTCAGTAGAGGGTTCAGCCTTCGACATCAGCCCCAGTTACTTCACCACCCACCCAAGCAGTCAGGGGTGGTGGTCAGCCAGTTAGAGGCCGCCCTAAAGAGGGTGGTCGAGCAGTTGGAGGCTAGCCACGTATCTATGCTCTCCCAGCTAGGCCAGATGCTATGGCCACCAATGCGGTGATCACATGTACTATCTCAGTTTATCACAGTGACGCTTTGGCTTTATTTGACCCTGGTTCCACATACTCTTATGTTTCATCATATTTTGCGCACTTTCTGAGTATGCCCCGTGAGTCTTTAGTTACGTCTGTTCATGTGTCGACTCTAGTGGGCGATACTATTATTGTGGACCATGTGTACCGGTCGTGTGTGATATCTATTGGGGGTCTGGAGACACGAGTAGACTTTTTATTGCTCAGCATGGTTGATTTTGATGTGATACTGGGCATGGATTTGTTATCCCCAAATCATGCTATTCTTGATTGTCACGCTAAGACCGTTACCCTGGCTATGCTCGGAGTTCCGAGAGTTTAGTGGAGAGGGTTTATTGAGCATGTGCCTAGCAGAGTGATTTCTTATTTGAAGGCTCAGCGTATGGTTGAGAAAGGATGTGAATCTTATCTTGCGTTTGTGAGGGATGTTAGTAGTGAGACTCCTTTTGTTGATTTTGTTTCTGTGGTCCGTGATTTTTCGGACGTATTCCTTGCAGACCTGCCAGTCATGCCCCCTGACAGGGACATTTATTTTGGTATTGACTTGGTGCCAGTCACCCAGCCTATCTCTACTCTACCTTATCGTATGGCACCAGCGGAGTTGAAAGAGTTGAAAGAGCAGCTTCAGGAACTCTTAGATAAGGGGTTCATTCGGCCTAGTGTGTCACCTTGGGGTGCACCGGTGTTGTTTTTGAAGAAAAAAGATGGTTCCATGCGCATGTGTATTGATTATCGGCAGCTGAATAAGGTTAAGGTGAAGAACCGGTATCCTTTGCCCCATATTGATGACTTGTTTGACCAGCTTCAAGGAGCTAGAGTGTTCTCTAAGATTGATTTGAGATCCGGGTATCATCAGCTGAAGATTCGGGATCCTGACATTCCGAAGACTGCTTTCAGGACCAGATATGGTCATTATGAGTTCCTGGTCATGTCATTTGGGCTGACTAATGCCCCAGCCGCGTTCATGCATTTGATGAACATCGTGTTTTAGCCTTACCTTGATTCTTTCATCATTGTGTTCATTGATAACATCCAGGTATATTCCCGTAGCCAGGAGGAACATGCTCAGCATTTGAGGGTTGTGTTGCAGAGGTTGAGGGAGGAGAAGCTTTATGCAAAATTCGCCAAGTGTGAGTTTTGGCTTGGCTCAGTAGCTTTCTTGGGGCACGTGGTGTCCAGCGAGGGTATTCAGGTTGATCCGAAGAAGAATGAGGCGGTGCAAAGTTGGCCCAGACCGTCCTCAGCTACAGAGATTAGGAGTTTACTTGGTTTGGAGGGATATTACCGTCGCTTTGTGGAAGGGTTCTCTTCTATTGCTTCACCCTTGACCAGATTGACTCATAAGGGTGCTCCATTCAAATGGTCCGATTAGTGTGAGGAGAGCTTCCAGAAGCTCAAGTCAGCATTGACCACAGCTCCGGTACTGGTTTTGCCTACTGGTTTGGGTTCTTATACAGTCTATTGTGATGCTCCTAGAGTTGGCATAGGAGCGGTACTGATGCAGAACGGTAGGGTGATTGCCTACGCGTCTAGACAGTTAAAGTTGCACGGGAAGAATTATCCAGTGCACGATCTTGAGTTAGCTTCCATTGCTCATGCCTTGACGATTTGGCTCCATTACTTGTATGGGGTGCAGTGTGAGGTTTTCACCGATCATCGTAGTCTGCAGTATCTGCTAAAGCAGAAGGACTTGAATTTGCGTCAGAGGAGGTGGTTATAGCTTCTAAAGGATTATGACCTCATTATTTTATATCATCCGGGGAAGGCCAATGTAGTGGCTGATGCCCTGAGTCGCAGAGGAGAGAGTTTGGGGAGTCTAGACTACCTTTCAGCAGCAGAGCGACTTTAGCACTTGATGTTCAGGCTTTAGCGGGTCATTTGGTGAGATTGGATTTGTCAGAGCCTACGTTGGTATTAGCTAGCATGGCTTCCAGGTCTTCTCTTTATGATCAGATTAGAGCACGCCAGTATGATGACCAGCACTTGTTAGTTCTCCAGGATAGGGTTTGTCGAGGTGATGCCAGGGATGTGACTATTGGTGATGACGGGGTTATGAGGATGAAAGGTCGTATTTGCGTGCCCAATGTGGATGGGCTTCGAGAGTTGATATTAGCAGAGGCCCACAGCTCGCGGTATTCCATCCATCCAGGTGCCGCGAAGATGTATCAGGATCTAAGACAGTAGTATTGGTGGAGGCAGATGAAGAGAGATATTGTTGAGTATGTAGCACGGTGTCTCAACTGCCAGCAGGTCAAGTATGAGCACCAGAGACCAGGTGGATTACTTCAGAGGTTAGTTATTCTGGAGTGGAAGTGGGAGCGGATCACCATGGATTTTGTAGTTGGGCTTCCACGGACTATGAAGGGGTTTGATGCTATTTAGGTCATTGTGGATCGGCTGACCAAGTCCGCGCACTTCATTTCTGTCAGTCCAGTATTCATATGGCGCCGTATGAGGCTCTATATGGTAGGAGGTGTAGATATCCAGTTGGTTGGTTTGAGCCGGGTGAGGCTAGGTTATTTGGCACAGATTTGGTTCAAGATGCGTTGGAGAAGGTGAAGTTGATTAAGGAGCGACTTCGCACAGCGCAGTCTAGGTAGAAGAGTTATGAGGACCGGAAGGTCTGGGATGTGTCTTTCATGGAGGGTGATAAGGTACTTCTAAAGGTGTCACCCATGAAGGGTGTTATGAGGTTCGGGAAGAGGGGAAAGTTGAGTCCCCGATTCATTGGGCCTTTTAAGGTACTTCAGTGGCTTGGAGATGTGGCTTATAGACTTGCCTTGCCACCCAGCTTATCGAGTGTTCATCCGGTATTCCATGTGTCGATGATCCGGAAGTACATTGGTGACCCGTCTCATGTGTTAGCCTTCAGCACAGTTCAGCTCGAGGGTGATATGTCATATGAGGTAGAGCCAGTGGCCATTTTGGGTCGTCAGGTCAGAAAGTTGAGGTCTAAGGATATAACTTCAGTGAAGGTACAATAGAGAGGTCAGCCAGTGGAAGAGGCTACTTGGGAGACCGATCGGGAGATGCGGAGCAGATATCCTCACTTGTTTGAGACTTCAAGTATGTTTCTAGACTCGTTCGAGCACGAACGTTTGTTTAAGAGAGAGAGAATATAACGACACGGTCGATCATTTCGTAGAATCTGCATTTTTATTACTGTTTATGACTTATCATGCTTTGGTTATACTGTTTATAATATGTTGGAGTCAGTTGGCTCGGGTTCGGAATGGTTGAAGTGAGAATTGAGACACTTAGTCTCTCAAAGTAGCGTTATAGTTGGAAAAGTCAATTCGGAGTTGACTTATTGGTAAATGATCTCAGAATGTGGATTTTATCGCTCGTATAGCTTCGTTAGGTTATTTGGGACTTAGGAGTGTGTTCGGAATATTTTTCTAATGTCTGGTGTAGAATTAGGCTTGAATTGGCGAAAGTTAGTTTTTGGCGATTTTCGGTCGGCAGTGAAAAATAGCCTATCGGGGTCGGAATAGAATTCTAAAAATTGGAACAGGTTCATAATGTCATTTTGGATATGTGTGCAAAATTTCAGGTCCATCGGATGTGTTTTGGGTTGGTTTCGACTTCGTTGGTGGAATTTAGAAATTTCAAAGTTCATAAGCTTGAATTCGAAGTGCTTTTGGTGTTTTCTTGTTGTTTTTGGTTCGAAAGCTCGACTAAGTTTGAATGATGTTATGGGATAGGTTGGTTGAGGTCCCGAGGGCCTTGGGTGTGTTTCGGATGGTTAACATAGTGTGTTTGGTCTTAGAAGAGCTGTTGTTGTTGCTGCAATTTCTGTTACTAGTTTCCTTCTACGCGAGGATGTTTGTCATCGCGTAGGGTTAGCTGGGGGAGGGCAGACCTTTTTCAATCGCGATGGCAAGGAGGAGGTCGCAATCGTGTGAGTTCAGTATGTTGTGCAGTGCGATCGCATAGCAGAGTTCGCACTCGCATAGAGTTGAAGGCGCGTGAGAAGAGAGAGTCCAGTTGTTCTTCGCGATCGCGTGGGAAGGCTCGCGACCGCGTAGGTTTATGGGATGATGAATCGCGATCGCGTGGATTCTTCCGCGATCGTGTAAGGTTAAATGAGGGCTGCCCTAATTTGTGCTCCGCGATCGCGAAGTAGGAATGCCTGGACAGTATATAAAAAGCCCATCCGCAACTCTTGTCCATTTTTCCACCGTTTTTTAACGGGATTAGAGCTTTTGGAGAGATTTTGAAAGAGGGAAACGATTTTTCTTCATTGAGGTAACATTTTTTGGACTACATAACTTGATTATATGTGATTAAGACCTAATTAGTGATGTTTAATTGGGAAAAATCAGTGGAAAAGGGAGAAATATGGCTTAGTTTAAGAGACTTTTCAGGGGTGATTTGAGGGGTCATTTGGACTCCGATTTCAGCGTTCTTTATATGTACAGACTCGTGAGATGATGAGGATCGTTTTGGAATAAATTTTGTCAAGTTCCGAGACGTGGGCTGGGGGTCGGGTTTTGGCTAATTTCGGGAATTGTGCATAAAGTTGATATTTTTCTATTGGGTTTCATCCCCCTAGCATATCTTGATGTGAAAAATCTGAACTTGATAGATTTGGAGCACTCGGAAGTTGATTCGAGGGGAAAGCGTGTTGCGGAGTAGCTTTCCGGGCTAGTTTGAGGTAAGTAATGTCTTTGAATCCTATCTTGAGGGTATGAAGCCCCGGACTTTACATCCTTTCACTGTTTTGGAGTGACGCACACACTGGATGACGAGTGTGGGGTGTGCACGAATTGGGAAAATTGGAAATTTGTTCCTCCCGAGGCAACTATTGAGTTGCGAAACTGCTTTCAAATCATATGTTAAATAGTATTACTATGTTCTTGATACATTTGGGTTGTAAGCCACGTTTGGGGCCTCGTGCCGATCTGTTTAAACCCCTTGGGGGCTATTTTTCTGATATTCCTCACTTAGAAATTATGATTTACACTCAGTCTTTCTTGCTAAACTGTTTTGACACTCAGAGTTTGTTGATATTGTTATTCGTTAAATAAAATATTGTTTTGGGTTGAGGACTCCGTTTATTTATTGCCCAAGTGGCATGTTGTGAGTGTCTGACTGAGTGAGGCCGAGGACCAATATTGTGAGGATATTTATGATATGAGAGAGGCCGAGTGCCTGAGTGACTGATGCCATGATTTGGCTATTGATAGCGCTTGGGCTGTAGGAGCCCCTCCGGAGTCTGTACACCCCTAGTGAGTGCAGGTACCTACTGAGTGCGAGTGCTGGGTGACGAGTGATTGGGAGGTATGAGTAACTGTGAGGTGCTGAGTGACTGTTACTGAGTGATGGTGAGGTGCTGAGTGACTGATTATGAGTGATGATTTAACCCGAGGGGCAGTTTATAATGATATTTTGCTGAGCTTTTGATTATGATTCACTTCATTTTTCATACTGAGATTTTTGGGAGTTTACTGGGAAACATTTGAGAATATACTTGTTCAAGGGATTTTTATGGAAACTGGTTTTCAAACATATGTACTAAATGTTTGCTTATTAAGACTCGGTATTTTACTATTTGTGAATTGATGTTTGGTATTGTGTGATTCTTATCTTCAGACTTGATTTATTTTCATTACTACTGAGTTGGCGTAATCATCATTACTCTGTGCACCTCTGTGTGCAGATCCAGGTACTGGTTCTGAGCAGTAATCATGTGCGTCCGTTCGGCGTCAGCATTCGGGATTTCGAGGTAGTTGTCCAGCGTCCACAACTTCTCCATTTCCCTTCCTTCATTTAGTATTTAGCATTTTGTTCTAAGACACTGTTTTATGACATTAGCAGTGTTAGTACTATTCTTAGATGCTCGTGATCAGTTGACTCCAGTTTTGGGGAATGGTTTTAGACTGTTAAATTATATTACATTCTGTTAAAGACTTAGAAGATTTTTACTTGCTATTAATGATTTTGGTAAACTTTATTAAAGGAATCGTGTAATTATGTGATAGTGGCTAGCCTAGTTCCACGATAGGCGCCACCATGACCAGTTAGGATTTGGGGTCGTGACACATACTTAGTAGAACCTCTCCACTCAACCCTCGGAACTCCAGGCATAACGAAGGTCACGGTCTTAGCGTGACAATCAAGAACAACATGACACAGAGATAGCCAATCCATGCCCAATATCACATCAAAATCAACCACGCTAAGTAACAATAGGCCCACTCGGGTCTCCAGACCCCTAATAGAGACCACACACGACCGATACACACGGTCCACAACAATAGTATCGCCCACCGGAGTCGACACATGAACAGACGTAACTAAGGACTCACGGGGCATATTCAGAAAATGAGCAAAATATGACGAAATATAGAATATGTGGAACTAGGGTCAAATAAAGCCAAAGCATCTCAGTGACAGACTGAGATAATACATGTGATCACTAATCGGAGGCTATAGCATCTGGCCTAGCTTGAAGTGCATAGATACGAGCCTGACCTCCACCTGCTCGATCTCCCCTTCTAGGGCAGCCTCTGGCTGACTGACTCCCACCCTTAGCTACTTGGGTGGGTGGTGACGTGACTGGAGCTGATGTCGAAGGCTGGCTCCTCAACTGAGATGGACCTCCAAGAAGATAAGGACACTGCCACCTCATATGCCCGAACTCTTTGCACTCATAGCAACTCCCCGGTGCAGGAGACGGGGACTGAAGGGAACCCCTGGAACCAGAATAACCACCCGAAGAACCATGCATGGAGGAACCCTGAATAGATGGCGCCCGATATGAACTCTGAGCTGGGAGAGCACTGAATGACGAACGGCCTGGATAAGAACTGCGGGGACCCTGACCCGATGATGCGCCACTATAACCTGGGCGAACTGGAAAAGGAGGCCTAAATGGGGTGCCATTGAAACTACCAAATCCCCGAGGCCTCTTGGCCTCCATCTCATCTCGCTCCTGGCGGCGAACTGACTCAATATCTCGAGGAATATCAACAACCTGCTCAAAGGTAGCACCTAATGCCCTCTCCCTAGTCATCAGAATACGGAGCTGATAAGTGAGGCCATCCACGAACCTCCTAATCCTCTCCCTATCAGTAGGGACTAACTCAGTAGCATGACGAGCCAACTTTGAAAAACGCATCTCATATTGCGTCACTGATAGCTCTCCCTGACGCAGCTGCTCAAACTGCTTGCATTGCTCCTCCCTGTGAGACTGGGGAACATACTTCTCAAAAAAGATAGTGGAGAACTGCTTCCAGGTGAGGGGTGCTTCACCAACAGGACTACGCCTCTCGAAAGACTCCCACCAAGTAAAAGCAGCACCAGAAAACTTAAATGTAGCAAACAAGACCCCAATATCTCCAGAATCCCTGCAATACGAAGCATCCTCTAACACTTATCCAGAAAACCCTGGGCATCCTCTCCCTCAGTACCTCTGAATGTCGGAGGCTGAAGTCTACTGAACCTCTCCAGCCTGCCCTGCTCATCATCTGGCATAGTTGGGACCACGAAGTCCTGAACCGGAGCAACCGGCTGGGTTGGAACTGCCCCCGGTGTTTGAAGGCCATGTACAACCTGCTCAGGTGTCTAGGTAGCTGGAATCTGAGTGCCTCCCCCAGCCTGAGATGTAGTGGCAGTAGTAGACACAACAACTGCCTGAGCAAGGCTAGTACATACTATCAAGATCTGAACCAGGGTCTCCTGAAGACCTGTAATAACAATGGGCATTGTCGGTGCCTGAGCCTGTCCCGCTGGAATATCCGCGGCGGGAACCTGATCCTGCATGGTAGAGGGATCCACTAGTATTGCCTCGGCTGCTGCACGGGCTGATCCCCTACCTCTACCACGGCCTCGACCCCTCACTGGTCTAGCTGGTGTCTGGTCACCCTGATCGGTAGTGCGTGTCCTCACCATCTGTGAAATAATGAAACAACAGAAGATTATATTTCCATAATCAACAAAATGGCACGACAGAATTCAAGAATTTGATATTTTTCCTAAGAGTTTTGTAGCCTCTCGAAGATAAGTACAGACGTCTCCGTACCGATCTGCAAGACTCTACTAAACCTGCTCATGACCATTGAGTCCTATGTAACCTAGGCTTTGATACCAACTTGTCACGAATCAATAAGGTCTGTGATGGAGTCTATCGTGAAACTAGGCTAGCCCTCTAATACAATGAAATCAACATTTTTCCGTTTTATAGAAATATAGTCTCAAATTCTAATAAAAATTAACTTTTTAAGACAAGTTTGGCAAGCATATTAATCCAAAACGATCAAAATCTAACACCGACCCAGACCTCTGGAGCAAACTGTCATGAGCATCTAAGACGGTAAATACAACGTATAAGAAAGTGACTTTGCTACTAACATAAGTCTATAGTATGGAAAAAAATCTATGAACTGGGAAATGAAATAAGGTGAGATGGGGATGCTGAGAAGCTACCTCGATCCTCGAACAACTCCAAGCACGTGAGAAATCAACTAGCAAGCTAGCTCGGTACCTGGATCTACACACAGAGGTGCAGGGAGTAACGTGAGTACGCCAACTCAGTAAGTAACCAAAGTATCTAAAAACTTGAGTGTAGTGACGAGTATTTATAAATTATAACTTCATAAAATAGTAATTCAACTTTTATTAGGAAGGCTCAGTATAAATAAGAGTGAGAAAAATAGTAAATTTCACAATATAACAGCCTTTCAGGCACAGTATCACTCATAACAAGGTCTCTCAGTCACTCGTGACCCCATTATCAGTATTCCATGCTCACACTAAGCACTCTCACTCAACAAGTACCAAATATCCACACAACTGTTGCGGCGTGCAGCCCGATCCAACAAAAATATGTTGTGGCGTGCAGCCCGATCCGAATAACATATGCTGCGACGCGCAGCCCCATCCAATATATATATATAGTCGACTGCGCTCACTGGGGGTGTGCAAACTCCGGAGGGGCTCTTACAGCCCAAGCGCTATATTGTTGCGGCGTGTAGCCCGATCCAATATACATATGCTGCGGCGTGCAGCCCGATCCATATAATATCTACTGCGACGTGCAACCTGATCCACAACTACCCTCACAAACTCAGCTCTCGGCCTCCCTCAGTCATCCTCTCAAGCCACTCGGGAACTAATATCAATATTACGGGACTCAACCCAAAATACCTCACAGTAATCTAAAATAGGGTGATAACAGTGAAATAGCAACAAGCAATAAACATGACTAAGTAAATAAATTTCTATCAAAAATAGTGTAAAAATTACCCCTGAGGGTCTAAACAGATCGGCACAAGGCCCCAAACATGGCATACTGCCCATAATATAATATAAGCCTAAAAATACGGGATATCTTATGATTTCAAATCAAGTACGCGGCTTAATAGTCGCTACGGGATGGACCAAGTCACAATTCCTATCGGTGCACACCCACACGCTTGTCACCTAGCATGTGTGTCACCTCATTTACCAAAACAATGAAAAATATCGGGGTTTCATACCCTCAGGTCTATAGTTACAATCGTTACTTACCTCAAACCGGCCTGAAAACTACTCGGCGATGCTCTTGCCCCTCGAATCGGCTCCCAATGCTCCGAGTCCATCAAAATTAGATTTAATAACATCAAAATATTCTAGGGAAACGAAACCCATTCGAAAACTATCAAAATTAGGCACAATTCCCGAAATTGGCCAAACTTGGCCCCCGGACCCACGTCTCGGAACTCGATAAAAATCACAAAACTAGAATCCTCATTCCCTCACGATTCTACCCATATAAAATTTACCAAAATCCGACATCAATTGACCACTCAAATCATCAAAAGAAATTACCAAATTTTCCTCCCATTTTCCCCAATTTCCACTCTAATTCCTCAAATTACATGATAAAAATCAAGGCTAAATCATTAAATTAACCCAAATGTGATTGAAGAACACTTACCTCAAGAACTCCACTGAAAATCTCCTCCAAATCCTCCTTCTCCCGAGGTCTCTAATGGTCTTTTGAGTTATGGCCTAAAACCCTCGTTTTGAACTTTAAAACTTTCTGCCCAGGTTTACTCACTGCGATCGCGGGACTACCCACGTGATCGCGAAGAACAAACATGTAGCCCCATTAATTTAATCACTGCGATCGTAAGAAGCCCCCACACGATCACGAAACTATAACTCCTTGACCAATGCGATCGCGTAACCCTTCACACGATCGCGAAGCACAACCGTAACAACCTCACGCGCTCCCTTCCTTCTACGTGAACGCAAACAAGAGCACGCGTTCGCGATAGCCAACTTGACAGACCTTCGCGATCGCAGACACCAATTGGCTATCGCATAGAGAAATTTCCCGGCTGCCCTCAATAGACCTATGTGATTGCAACCCCCACTCTTGTGATCTCGTATAAGGAAACCATCAGAAGAAAAATATAGCAGCAACGGTAGTCTCTTTAAAGCCAAACACACTCCGATAACCACCCGAAACTCACCTGAGGCCCTCGGGACCTCAACCAAATATGACAACATATCCCATAACCTCATTCAAACTTAGTCGAGCCTTCGAAACACCAAAAACAACGCAAAAACACCAAAATCACATCAAATTCAAGCCTATGAACTTTGAGATTTCTAAATTTCACCAATGATGCCGAAACCATCCAAAACACTTCCAATTGACATGAAAATTTGCACACATATCCAAAATGACATTACGAATCTGTTCCAACTTCCGTAATTCCATTTCAACCCCGATAGCCTATTTTCCACTGCCGGCCGAAAATCGCCAAAAACTAATTTTCGCCAATTCAAGCCTAATTCTACACCGGACCTCAAAACCACATTCTGAACACACTCTTAAGTCCCAAATCACCTAATGAAGTTATCTGAGCCATAAAATCCGCATTCTGAGGTCGTTTACCAAGAAGTCAACTCCTAGTTGACTTTTCCAACTATAAAGTTATTTAAAGAGACTAAGTGTCTCAATCTTCACTACGACCACTCTGAACCCGAACCACCCGACTCCAACACATCATAAACAAACTAAACAATGCATAACAAGGCAGAAGTAGGAATAACGAGGCAAATTCTACAGAACGACCGGTCGGGTCGTTACATTGGAATTCTTATTTTTGATGTGGTGTCATCGTCCTTGTTTGAACGCATTAAGGCTCACCGGTGTTATGTGTTTCTTGATTTTCCTTCAGTGTAAGGTTTTGTGAAATGGTGCTTGAGAAGCGGTTAGTAGAGATGTGAGTGTGTAGCAGTTTCAGGATCGAATTAGTGTTTCTGATGTCGATGGCTCGAGAAAGATGATCTTTGATGTGGCTTAGAGTTAGTAACAATTTATTAGTTCAGGTGTTATAGAGATTTGAGGCAACATTTGGGTAGCGAATGATGAAGAATGACATGGTCGGAGGTGTCTCGATGTGGTTGAATTGCTAGTAGTTCAAGTGTGGACAACAGATCGAGAAGTTTCTTAAGGAGATGGTTTAACCAAAGTGGGAGTAGCAAAGTAGCGTGCGGATTCTATGGTAGGATGGCCATGTACCTTGAGGAAGTTTAGAGCCATTTGGGAGTCATGTGGAAAGTGACTAGGTCCACAGACTTTATTTGGAATGGTAGTTAATGTGCCGAAGAAGGTTGAATATGACGGAAGGAAGTTTTGTTGGAGTGTTTAGGGGTGTAAGAGCTTTATTATCGTTATGGGATATGACGTGACTTCGAGTTTGGTATGTATTGTCAAATTTGCAGTTGATGTCAATGGGGGAGTGAATAGACTTGTACAATTGGTGGACGAGCATGGGCTCATGAGAGTTTACTGATTGCGTAGTAGTTGTACCCAGTGCAGCATCGTTGGAAGGTATTGGTATAGAATTACACAGGTGGGTTATCTCCTGTGAGCAGGTTAGCGGTTGCATGATTTAATGAAGTTTCTATGAATTTTCTACTTACTACCAGACAAGAGGGTCGAATATACGATTGTAACTAATAATTTGGAATGTTCACAAAAAGTTTAACAAAAGACTACAAGAAATTAGGCTGGTTGATTGTACGAGATCATAGTAATTGAGAAGGATTAATCCTTGTGGGTTCTACATTATGTGATGGTGTCATAAAGCTAAGTGGGGTAGCCCATCGAATTGCGTGGTTGTCTGCTTGTGTGATATTTTATTATCGATGCGTTGGTGGATCCATTATGACTAACGAAAGAAACCATCCGGGGTAATTCAAGCAAAGAACTTGATGAATGTGTGTTGCATTTTGTTTTATCAGTTCATGTGCGGGTTTTGGGAAAACTCAGAGTTTATTCTTCTTATGGATGTGATGTACAAGGAAAAAAATTTATATGGTTGCTTCTTTGGGAGTGTTCATATGCTAACAGAGCGTTGGAGTTTGATTATACTATGTTAGAGTGAGTGACTCTCAATAGTGGTTCTAGTGGGTTCAAGGATGTAAGCGCGATGTCTAAGGATTCTGGGTTTGTTGTGTGGCTGAAGACCGGGATTTTGCAGCAGAGTGTGAAAAATAATTGGGGGATTTTCTATGTTGTCATCGGGTCTGCGGTGTAGTACTGGAGTAATGAGAGAAATAGCTTCGAATTCGTGGAGAGTGTTGCAGAATGGGTGTACTAGTTGGAGATGCTATTGTGCGCTTGATGAGGGTATGAGGTGGTTCATAGGTATTGAGACAGTGTGGTCTCATGATTCGGGTCACTCGGGATGAGTGTTGATTGAGTTTGTTATGTTTTTTAATGGAGCTATTATTACTTATAAAGCAAGTCAAGAGTAAATTGGAAGACGTTGGGTCGATTAGTAATAGTTTGAATCGGCATGATTGTGGCAATGATCAGTTCCTTTGGCGTGTTAAGTTATACAGATGGTTTCTGGTTGTACATGCGGGCTTGATAGCCACCATAGTTTGATTGATTTGGGAGGCGTTTGATTCAAAAGGCCTTGTTATGTATAAATGGATCTTGGAAGACTTATGGCGGTTTAGACCACAACTTGAGGTTTGTATGTACTACAATTATGGGAATTCAATTGCGTGTTGCCATGGTTCTTATGAAATGAGTTAAGTGAAAGCTTTCTATCCAATGAAGTGTTTATTCTACTAGTACTTCAAGGGTTATGATGGATTCTTGTACTCTCATGTAGCGGCATGATAGGTGCAGTGAGCAGCATGGGAATTGGAAGTTGAGGATCAAGGTTGCAGCTCAGTGTTGATAAGAATGTTACAAGTTCATATGGGCAGGGGAGAATTCAGATGTTCAAATAAAGTTGTCATTATCTTAGTGTCGCCTTAGAATGGTGTTCAGTGGATGAGGCATTGTGTATTGATTTGCGGATTCTTGATTTGCACTAAAAAATTTGCACGGTTGGAGGTGTGGATGTGCAGACTTTGCTACCTAGTGCGGAAGGTCGTGGGAGTATAACCCACAAGGAGATCGTATAAGTGTGACATGTTAGTCACTTGATTGTTAGATATTGAAACCAAGTATGGAGATTATGGTATTATCGCTAATGTGAGAGTTTATGCCTAGAAGGCTCTCTATACCTTTGGTTGTGTATCTGGGAGTTTATTTCGGATTTGATGGCTGCTCGTGTGTGTCATGAATAGGGCCATTGCAAATCCTTGGAAGGTTGTGGCCCAGTATGGTGCGATCAAAAACGGCTTGAGGTCCATTGGCGAGTCTAATGTGAGTGTGTTCTCTACGCCAGGTTGGATGTGTTCATTCAGCACAGCATCTCTTACGGAGGAGTCTTCGAGCGTTGGATGTTAATCCCGTCGTCAATTGTTCTATGTAATACTCTATTGTGCCATATGGGTTGTGATATGGCTTGATTATTCGCACATGTGTTGTGGTCCCTTGTAGCTTGTGGTTTTATATGAGCAGGATGGCTCTCGAGATGTAGGTCATTATTGCACCTTAGTCATGCTTGGGTTTGGTAGCGTATGGCGCTATCCATCTCCCCAGGGTGGTATTTTTGCACTTGGCGTGCTTGTGGTCGATATTCGGGTATTTCATAAATATAAGCATTATGGCTTGATGGGTACTTCCTTATTTATTGTTATGTGTGGATAGGGTGGCACGCTGCCACTGGTATGTTGTTTGGATTGGGTTGCACACTACAATGATATTATATGTGGATCAGGTTGCACGCCGCAACAGTGAGATATTGAGTACGAGTCCCAATATCTATTCGTGTGTAATTTGTTTCTCATTCTGCGGCTAGGTAGTTCTTTTCCCAGCCTTGTTCTTCCTTATGTGTGATATTCAAGTTGTGGCTTGTTGGCGCATTGATGGTGTCATATAAGATTCTGGTCAGTTTTTGAGGTGGCTCATTGTCGGAGCAGCTTGTACAGGGTAAGATGAGGTTATTGGGCCTGAGATCAGTGGGATCGGAGTTATGTACGGTATATTAAAGAGCAAATGTTGTTATTCAGTTCAGAATGAGGTAATGGTTCTTGTCAGGAGGAGAGACTCCATGATTTGTTGATTCGGCAGGTGGTTACGAGTTTCTACACATTTCTTCCATCGTGGAAATATTTCGAGAGTTGGAACAAGGCTTATTTGTGTTACGAGGTGTATTGCGGGCATCAGGTTCGTGAAATTGCAGCTATTATGGTCGGAGGATGCTATTATGGTCAAGCGAGTTATGTGGTACATGTTGTGATTTCAGCGGAGGAGCATGGTCATGTTGGGTATAGTGTCTGGTGATTGATGCGGTGTTCGTATGTTAGAACCGGGTCTCGCGGGAAATTCCAGATGTTGGAATTTTGTTCTAAAGCTTGTTAGATAAGGTTATAGGGAGGATCTTCAGTTTGGCTTGAGCTAATGTTCTCAACGAGGTTGTGGTGGCACGGGTAGATGCACGAGATGTTAAACAGTGATTTTGGACAACTCCAGAACAGTTCTTGGCACGTTCATGGACGAACGTATGTTAATGTGGGGGAAAATGTAACGACTCGACTGGTCATTTGAGCTCTAGCACGTCGTTTGTCAGTTCGAGGCCTTGATTAGCTTCACTTCATGTTTTATGACTTGTACGCGTAGTCGGAATTGAATTTCGGAAAGTTCAAAGTTGATTCGCATGGAATTAGCTTCGGAAGCTTTAAGTTTGAAGAATTGACTAAGGTTTGACTTTTTAGTAAATGACCTCGGAAACGGGATTTGAAGGTTCTAATAGGTTCGTATGATGATTTCAGACTTGGGCGTATGTTCGGGTTGAGTATCGGGTCGCCCAGGAGCATTTCATCGCTTATTATGTAAAATTGGAATTTTGAAGGTTTTTGAATTTCCTAAGTTTGGTTTGAGGTGGACTTTGGTGATATCGACATCTGTTTGGGGTTCTGAACTTTGGAATAGGTTTGTATCGTGATTTGAGATTTGCATGCAAAATTTGGCGTCATTCTGGGATGTTTAAGTGTAATTTAGACGTGTTTGGCAAAGTTTGAATGTTTGAAAGTTTAAAAAAGGTTTCAATCATCGATTCGTAGTTTTTGATATTGTTTGGTATGATTGAGGCCTCGAGCAGGTCAGTGTTATGTTATAGAACTGGTTGATGTGATTGGTGTTTACCGTGAAAAATGGTGTTAACAACTATATTTGATTTTGTAGTTCTAAAAATACATGATTTATCTTAACACTAGTTGTTAGGCGATAAATGCTAAATGTAAGTAAAGAAAATAAGATATGCAAACCAATGGTATCACAAGGCTGGGCCTCTAGATGGCTGGAACAGGGGATCTCGAGGTCTAATAAGGGCATTCAATAATGGATAACAATTGAAGAATAACAAATGAACACAATAAATGAAGAGCAATAAATCAGTGGAGCAATTGTTGAGCAAGAAAAGTAAAGAATGGTCTATTGCAGAGAATATTCATCCATTTACAAAATGGCAGGGGTCCCCTTTATATAGGAGGGGGAATACCAACATAGTACATGTCTAATAATGACGAGGAAATGCTATTGGTACAACTGTATAATGACTCAGTACGGACTTGTACTATTTCTTGCAGACTTTGTCAGTTCAAATCACGTGCCCTTGGGAATTTCCCCCCTTTCCATGATGTCCACCGATTTCTATACTTCCTCAAGGTGTGATATGATGAGCCTTCAATACACCCTCTCGAGGGAGAGACCTCGGGGTCGAATCATCGGACCCTGCTTCGGGTCTGTTGAAATCGGCTCGGAATGCCACAAAGGCCTTAAAATCGGACTTCCCTGATTCTAGCTGTATACAATTGGACGGGGTCCCGGGGACCTCGGCGTGTTTTTGGAGTGGTTTCAGACCATTTTTCCTTGTTTTGCAACTGCTAGTGCTGGTGTTTGATGTTGTTCTTCGCGAACGCAAAAGATCTCACGCGTTTGCAAAGAAGGATATTGGGCTGCTGGATTTTTGTTCATCGTGAACGCGACACATGGGTCGTGAACGCGGAAGAGAACCTAGAGCAGCCTACGCAAACGCGACTTGGAGGTCCTGAACGCAAAGAAGGAAGGGGAGTTGGGGGCTTGGAAGTGTTAACCCGTGGCGAACGCGCCTGTGTGAACGCTCCTGCAAAGCATCTGGACCTAGAGGCATTGCGAACGCGGCGTAGGTGAAGCAGACGCGAAGAAGATGTTTTTGTGGCAGTGGCATTTGGCCTTCGCGATCGCGAGGCATTTTACGCGATCGCGAAGAAGAAAGGTGCCGGGCAGACTTTATTGCGGGTTTTTGTTCATTTCTTCTACTTCTCACATGGCTTGGGCGATTTTTGGATCTCTTCAAAGGGGGATTATCATCGTCTATTGCAAGGTAAGTAACTCCCACATAATATTAGTGAAATACATGGATTATATGTGGATTTAAGCATGAAAATTAGTAGAATTTGAGATTTTGGTAGAAAACCTAGAATTCGGTATATTTGGGTTTTGACCACGAAATTGGACGTGGAATTTGGAATAAATTATATATTTTAGTTCGTATTGTTATGGGTGAGGTTAATCATCGATGTTTGCCCAGTGCCGGAAGGTCAAGGAAGTTGGTGACCTGATGACAGGGGAGCCGGCGACCGAAGCCCCGTTAAAATAAAAAGAAAGAATTCGTTGCTTCAACATCTTTTCTCGTGGTAGGTAGGAGAGACAGTAGAAGGGGGATGCCCTTTAATTAAGCAAAGAACACACCGAAGCTAGACAGTGTGCCCATAAGACACGACAAAAATTGGTCTTCTAGACGCCTTACAATAAAGAAGCCCCTGCAAACTAGAAATGCTTTTTCTTGGCTAACCTCGCTTTGTCGCTCAGTCCCTTGCTTCTTTCCTCCTATTTTTCCTTTCCGGCTTTGATCTGAATCGTAGTTCAGATTCAAGTTGGTTTAGTGAGGGTGACCGCCAGGGCTCAACCCTAGACAGGCGGTGGAAACTACCAAGCTGGAGTACGGTAGGGGCAGAGGGAATTTCCGATGGAGCGGTGAAATGCGTAGAGATCGGAAAGAACACCCACGGCGAAAGCACTCTGCTGGGCCGACACTGACACTAAGAGACGAAAGCTAGCCCTTTTTTATTTCAAGCTACTTGCACCTATTGTTTATTGGTCCAATGGCCTCACCGCTGGTTGTCCCTCTATTAAAATGTTGGGTAAGTGGCGGGGAATTACCCGTATTCAGTACGAGCAGAGTGGAAACAGCTCATACCTCCAGAGCTCGGAGAAGGAAGAGATAAGAGGGCCCTATGGGTTGCGAAAACTTCTAGATAGGTATCTTACATCTGAACCGAATTCTTTCTAGTTAAAGAATCTCTTTCTAGTTGCTCTGGAACAATTAGGAGATTCTCTAGAAGAAATACGGGGTTCTGCTTCTGGCGGCAACATGCTTGGTCCCTTTCTTTTAGAGTATCTATAGTCAATTGATTAATCTTATTCCCCATATTAATGGAATTTATATTTCTGGCATGTCCAGCCCTAAAAGACTAGCACACTCCTTGCTGCTTTCGTGCTTGACAGAAGCCAGCCAGTTCCAGCAGAGTCAAAGTCAAATAAGAAGGGCCTTGAGCCCAATAAAAAAGAAATCTTTTTTTCCGATTCATTTTTTTTCCTTACGACACGATACTCAAATCTAGATTCACTCAAATCTAGATTCTTGTAATTATGATTCAAGTGAAGAAAAAGTAAGCCTATTTATTTCAGGCTTTAAAACCAGTAGTTCTAGCGGTCNAGTCTACCGGTCTGTTAGGATGCCTCAGCTGCATACATCACTGCACTTCCACTTGACACCTATCGTAATGATAAACGGCTCGTCTCGCCGTGACCTTCTCTTGAATTCTCAAAAAAACTTCTGTCGTTCCATCCTCGCAGGGGCAGAGAACCCGTCGTTGTCTCGGCTGTGCTACCGGAGGCTCTGGGGAAGTCGGAATAGGAGAGCACTCATCTTGTGGTGGGCTTACTACTTAGATGATTTCAGCAGTTATCCGCTCCGCACTTGGCGACCCAGCGTTTACCGTGGGCACGATAACTGGTACACCAGAGGTGCGTCTTTCCCGGTCCTCTCGTACTAGGACTTTATATCAGGTATAGTTGGTTAGGATGAAGCGTTAGTAGATATAGTAAGTGTGCCGGGGATGCTGCTCGGGTATAGTAGGTCTGGACGCCTAGCATTAAAGAGCCTTCTCTGGTAGCAGCCGATGCGGAAAGGAGTAAAGAAAGAAGAGTTGAAGACGGCTTAACAGTAAGAGAGAACCCCCTCATCTCGTAGCTAGGAACATCTATGTAGATGGGATTGGATTCATAGTGTTGTATATTTGAAAGAGGTTGACCTCCTTGCTTCTCTCATGGTACACTACTCTTCCCGCCGAGCCCCTTTTCTCCTCGGTCCACAGAGACAAAATGTAGGACTGATGCCAACAATTCATCAGACTCACTAAGTCGGGATCACTAACTAATACTAATCTAATATAATAGTCTAATATATCTAATATAATAGAAAATACTAATATAATAGAAAAGAACTGTCTTTTCTGTATACTTTCCCCCTTTCGTGAACAGCTATGCCCGAGAATGAATTGTGATATAGCGCCGAATAAGCCACTGCTCTATTCCCGACTCGAAATCCATTTTTTCCATAGGTGGATGAAGAATCGCGAACATAATAATTTCTGGTTGACCATGTTCCCAGAAAAAAGATACTTTCGAACTGAGGATGGGTTTTTGGGGTTAGCTCACCCTCGCGGGATCGCGACCCTTTGTCCCAAGTGGTTTTTTAACCCACATTTTGAAAAGTTATGTAAAGTTCTTAGTAGAAATCGGCGACCTTTTCTTCTTGTTTCTTTCTCTTGTTTGAGACAAGTCGTGAATCTAGAATATTGTAGTCTTTTACAGTGAAAGAAGTTGCCACCGGACGCCCTGGCTTTCTTTTTAGTTTTCCAATCTTCTGTCCTTCATTCTTGCAGATGCAAATCATAGATGACCTAGTGGCATTTATGCCAGACCAAAGCATTCTTCTCAAGAAAACGCCTCTGTTACCTTTTGGGAGGCCTACGCCCCATAGAAACAGACGAAAGTGCTATTTCTTGGCCATTGGATCAGCAAGGGTGTGATTCAGATGGATCAAGAGAAGACCAGGTCTGTTGTGGACTGGGAAGTGCCGAAGAAGGAGAGAGCACGCAGCAGTGGTGAAGCTGGATGCTCGAAGTCATTTTAGATACGGCAAGACAGCTCAGCTCCTTTCTTTAATTCACAAGCACAGGAGGTCAAATTCCGATTGTTGTGAAAGTTACTGAATAAATCTATTTTATTCTAATTCGATCTAAGAAGAAAAAAATCGCGCTCTGTAGGATTTGAACCTACGACATCGGGTTTTGGCAAGCTTTGGCTCCCTAAAGACTAAAGAAATGCATAAAAAGGGGGGGGGGGACTTATGCAACGGGCTATGCCACCCAAACCAACTAAGGGAAGTCGCATCTGTCCCATCGCAAGCCTCTTTATTTCATCTTCGGTGCCATTGCTGGAGTGATAGGCACATGCTTCTCAGTACTGATTCGTATGGAATTAGCACGACCCGACGATCAAATTCTTGGTGGGAATTCCAGACCATACAAGTGCGCGTCGAGCCCATGCGAAGGGTTTGGTTAAGATATGCCATCCCTGCCCCCTCACGTCAATCCCACAAGCCTCTTATCCATTCTCATTGAACGACGGTCCATTTATTGATGG
Source organism: Nicotiana undulata (assembly GCA_005239495.1). Taxonomy (NCBI): domain Eukaryota; kingdom Viridiplantae; phylum Streptophyta; class Magnoliopsida; order Solanales; family Solanaceae; genus Nicotiana; species Nicotiana undulata. Next base: position 25,881 of record ML253187.1, on the reverse strand, counting down.
GCGAACGACGGGGATTNGTTAAAAAATAATCGCAAAAATCCAAACATTTATCTATCCAGCCATAGGGGAGATCGGCAGCCACTCCCCCGATACGAAAAAAATTATGCATCATTCGCATACCGGTGGCAGCTTCGAAGAGGTCATATATCAATTCTCTTTCTCGAAAAATATAGAAGAAAGGGGTCTGCGCACCAATATCCGCCATAAAAGGGCCTAGCCATAACAAATGAGAAGCTATCCGACTCAACTCCAACATAATGACTCTGATATAGCTAGCCCTTTTAGGTACTTGAATATTGCCTAATTGTTCGGGTCCATTTATGGTTATTGCTTCTGTGAACATAGTAGCTAAATAATCCCAACGTGTTACATAAGGCAAATATTGTATAATTGTTCGGTTTTCCGCAATTTTCTCCATCCCTCTATGTAAATAACCCAATATTGGTTCGCAGTCGACAACATCTTCACCATCTAGAGTAACGATGAGTCGAAGAACACCGTGCATTGATGGGTGCTGAGGCCCCATATTGACTATCATGAGGTCTTTTCTTGTAGTTGGTGCAGTCATAAGTTTTTTACCGATTCATTCTTCCATGAATTGCTGAAAGTGTTTTAGAT
>ML253187.1:0-25150 GCA_005239495.1 Nicotiana undulata | reverse complement strand
GTATAAATATGGAAACTTCTCTGCCATTTGGATCGGAGAATTTATGGAGGAAATCGGGTTTTAAATTCCCAGAAACCGCACGATTATATAGCCAAAGGGAATAGGCCGCGCCTAAAATCATCCCAAGCGCTGCTAATGTGGCTACTAAGCTATTTCTTTGGAAAGCTCCTACTAAGATGAGAAATTCCCCGATAAAGCTGCTAGTACCAGGTGAACTCATATTGGCCAAAGTGGAAGAGAAGAAAATGGTAGAGAGATTCGGCATGGTGCTCACTGAACCTCCGTAATATCTAACAAGTCGAGTCTTATGTCGGTCATATAGAACACCAACACATAGAAAAAGGGCTGAAGAAACCAGTCCATGACTTGACATCGGTAGAATGCTACCTCCAATTCCCTGTATGTTCGATAGAGCCAAAGATTCCCCCCCACTGATCGGAGTACGCCGATTACCCCCCGAACCGTACAAGATAGTTACCACCTATCATACGGCTTTCTAACTTAACTTCTTTTTCTGGTCGTTCCGCTCTGTCGATCGATGGTAGTATAAGAGATCTGTAACCCCCCGAATTTTTTTACATAATGGTTCCTGCTTCCTACCCATAGTTAGCATGTATCTCCCCCGGAGAAGAAAAAAGAAAGCGTTAAGAGACCCTCCTGGCCCAACCCTAGACACTCTAAGATCCTTTTTCAAACCTGCTCCCATTTCGAGTCAAGAAAAAAACGGCTCGAATGGTACGATCCCTCGGTCACCCCAAAATGAAAGGGCTTTTTTGATAAAAAAGAAAGGATAGGTCCCCGAAATTCGGGCACGTGGGACCAAGGGTTGAATTTATTAACTTTTCGAGGCGGAGTTGAGAACTATTATAAATTGATTTAATATAAGTATTAGAGTATATTTTATTGGTTTGCACATTGGTTGACTAGTTTGGAGCGACGAGCATCGCTTTGAGGTGTTAGAGTGGTGTTGGAGGCAGTTATGGAACTTCGTAGCGAGGTAAGTCTCTTGTCTAACCCCGTGAGGGGGAATTTACCCTATAGGTGTTATATTCTTATGTGCTACATGTTGTGTGGGGGTTGTGCCCGTATGAGGTGACGAGTGTCCGTGCGTATGCTAGAATTCCTTATTATGCTAGGGTAGACTTAGGTTCACGCCATGCTATAATTGAACTATTTGAGTTATCTTTGCTCATTTAGTTCCATTATTTTGCGTTACGGCTTGAGACTAGACTTGTGTAGGGAGATAGACTCTCTATTTGTAGAGATGTAACGAGCTACCTGATAATCTATGGAAGAATTGTGCTTCCTTTACGAATTTCTCTCGCGTTGTGCATATTCATCGAAAAGCTTCTTTAAATTTCATAACTTACACGTATATTCGTGGGTGGGGTCAAGGACCCGTTAACATATCATATTCTTATAGGAGCGGGCCATTCGCCTAGCCAGTATAATAAATGCATCTATGGTTCGTGTCGTTCGACACTCTGCAGTGTACACGTTATGATGGGATCGGGTTGTTCGCTTTGGAAATGTTGCTCGTAATATTTGACAAGATGCTATCAGATTCATAAATTTTCCCGATTTGAGTTGTGACGATCTATCTGGTGAGGACCATCTTACATATGTACTCCGGTTAAGGAAGTGACCTATAATCGAGAGCTTGGGGTTACTGTTTAGAGGAGGATCGTACCACATACCTATACTTGTTTATGCTGATTATTTACCATGCCTTATAGTTTTTTACTTTCTATTGCACTTGATATATCGGACCACTAGTAAGTGTCGATGTCGACCCCTCGTCACTACTTCTCTAAGGTTAAGCTAGATACTTACTGGATACACGTTGATTTACGTACTCATGCTACACTTGTTGCACTTATTTTGCAGGTGTATATATATATATATATATATATATGTTTTCTGGTGGTCCTCTGAGCACAGAGGTGCGGCTATTGCGGGGACTTTATGGTGAGTTGCATTCCATGTTACGGTCCGCAGCATACAGAGTCTCCATCAGAGTTACTTACGTTCTCCTGTCTAACTTGAATTCCAGACAGATGTTGTATTTTATTATATTTTATAGTTGATGCTCATGCACTTGTGACACCGGGTTTTAGGAGTTCCTACTGAATGTTCATTATCATAGTTCACGTAATTGTTATCATTTCACCTTGTAATTTATATTTTATACGAAAATTGAAAAATAAAATCACGAGTTTTCTACGAGTACTAGATTTCACACTACATATTTAATGGGATTCATGATTTTGAAATAATAAAATGAGTAACTAAGTTGATTAATCACTGTGGGCTTGCCTGACGGCGGCGTTAGGCTCCATCACGACCTATATCGGATTTAGGGTCGTTTGGCTAGCGATCGTTAATTTCGTGTTGTATTTTGCGCTCGTCAACACAAAGTAGAGGGTCATCAGGGAAGAATATGAAAGGAGGGTTGGGGGGGGGGGGGGGGGTCATTGAGGAAGATGAGGAAGGGGTGGGGTGGGGTGGGGTGCATATTTTTTTTTAAAAAGCTTTTTAAGTTAAATCAACATGTCCCAGTATTATTTGTTAATGTGGTGCATGAAGTACACACATTTTTGTGTTAGGTTACCTATTAATTTTGTGTCTAAATGAAATATTTAAAATGTGGTTTAAATACTCAAATGGAATGAACTTAAGATGAAGTGTCTAACAATTTGTTTGGATGGTTTGTTACCTGTTGTATTGTATAGTATGGTATTGTGTTTTACTTTAAATACAATATTAGTTTTGGCAGATACTCAAATTTTATTATATTATTTCGTTGAACGAATAATGTAACTTTATGGAACAACCGATTTGGTGTGGTCACACTGTTATCTTTTTTGTTTCCCATATTGCCCTTTTTTATTAGTATATAATCCTATTTTATACATTGCTGTACCTTCATATAATAATTCTACCTCGTACCTTACCTTTTCTGTATAGTATTGCAAAAAAAAATTTCACATTGTTGGTGTTGATACCCAATGTTTTCCTCATATATTTCAAAAGTACATATATACTTTCAAAACAACGCATGAGCATCATCAAGTGTTTTTTCTAATTTTTCCATAATTTTTAAATCAATTTATTCCCATATTCTTATTATATAAATATTTATTAATTGCATCACAAATAATTTTTATGATTATTTTATTATCTAATTTCATCATTTATATCCATATTAAGATTTAAATATTTTTTGGTCCATTTATTATAATTATATTTGCATTTTTAGGCTAAAATTGCATATTTTGCAATAATAGCCCTTGTATACTTATGATTACTTTATTTATGCAAAAAATAATTTTTATGCCCTTATAGTGATAAATAATTGTTGTTAATAATTTTATGCACAAATAATATTTTTACTATTTTATTTATCATTTTTTTAAATTATTTTATTAATTAAATTCACCAATTTCGGACCTAAACTACCAACCCCTTAGCCAATTTACCTAAAACACCTACCCAAATCCTTGGCCCAACATTTAAGCCCAATCCATAAATCCCTAACCCAGTCCGGAACAGACCCAACCCCTTTTAAATCACAGCCATTGATCTCTGAGATCAACGACTCATATCACTCCCTCCTTTTAATAAATCTACATATCCCAAAACCCTAACCCTCATTATCCCAGCCCCACCGTCTGTATACTCTCTCGAACCTTCACCTCCCTCTATCAAACCCTGCGCCGTCACTCCCAAATCTCTCTAATTCCGGCTCAAACATGGAATCAATCCATGATTCACTTACCTATCTTGTGTTACTCTATCTCTATACGCTCGTCTATGGTATTACTTAGATTATTGCCCTATTTTTGGCAAGAACTACCTCAATAATAGGTAGATTCACCCTGATTCTGTGAAGATCTGGACGATCTTTTGTCCATATACATGTTTTATTGAACGATTCTTGCATCTCTGGTCTGATTCAAAGCATCACTCTCAACTAGGGTTTGAGACCTTTCCTTGTTCTTTACTTATTTCTGTCTAATACTCTTTCCTTTCTCGTATTTGACTAATATTTCCCTTATTTCTGTTTAATCTACTGTGTTTCCTTTATTTTTGACCTTATTTTGCCCTAAATCTGATTGTTAATCGATTCGTATGTGATATTTTCCTTATTCTCTGTTGTATCCCCTCATTCTAAGTGTTACTCGCATGATTGCATGTCATTATTCTCTTTTATTTTACTGAACTCTTTGGTTTCTGTATTATTTTCCCTAAAATTAGATCCTAATTGGTTTTGTGTTTAATACTTATCGTGTTTCATGTTTACACTATACTACTATATAAACCCCTCCTTTTTCCCCTTTAGGACAGACTGGAATCAATGCTCTCACTGAAAACTTAGGGTTTAATTCTGATTCTCTTTGCTCGTTGTTTATGGTCTTGGCCGGCTGAAAGCCAATGCCAATTAATTCTGGACTTGACTATTGTGGTGTATTTTCTTGCTTTCTTTCCTAACTAGTGAGTCACTATCCCTTGTCATTTTATTTTCTATGTTTCCATAATTTGTGTATTCAATCCAGCATGTTTAAAGTTTATTCTGAGCATGATTCTACCACTTTTATGTTTCTATGAGTTCACCTAGTTCTATAATTGATACTGTTAGTTCTGAGATTGGTTATTTTTTAATAATGTGAATCTTCTTAGAGGTTAACTTAATGTCTTTAACTTGTTTCATGTATATTATTTTGCTAGTTCTGAACTTGTCCTGAACGTAGCATCTTTAAAATTATGCTAGTATGTTATTCAGTTAACTAGTCCTGAACCTTCACAAACTTGTATTGTTATTTAACCTTTCTCTATCATTCATGTGCCCTGACAACTTGCCTTCTAATGTATCTTGCATCCATATTGGATTCATGTGATTATTTGACTGTTTGCCTTAACACATTGTCTAAATGATTTTTGTGATTGAATGAGGCTGTCCTAAATGCTAGTATGTACACTTAGCCTAATTAGACTTTCAGACTAACTTATTAAAAATTGTGTACTCTGCATAAAAAACTTTGCAAACCTTGCCAATTTGTTTTCTTAGTGCAATCCTGCCTACATATTCTGTGTCTTAAACTCTATTATGATGGCTTTCTTCTAAAAATCAAATATGTTTTAAATCTGTCCCTGCCTCCTTTTATATGCTGCTACTTTTAAACTCCTACTCTTAGGTCCTTTAGGTTCTATCCTCAACCTCCCTAGTGTGAGCACTGCTTGGGGTCCATGTGAGACTTTTGTGAACTCTGACACACTAGGGTTTGGTTCCTAACCTCCTTTGAATAATTTATGAGTATTTGGTTCTCTAGTGTGAGCATTTCCCTGAGTCCTTGAATCCCTAGGGAACTTTGACACACTAGAGATATGGGTTCTATATGTGCTATGGGTGAATCACTCATCATTGGTTGTTCTGTACCAATTAAACGAGCGTTGGAGCTGATATGGTTTGAAGGCCTGGGTTGCCCATGTGTATTTGGGCCTGATAAAGGCTCTCTATAGTTTATTTCATTACTATTATGTAATTCATTTATTAACCTGGTCTGTAATAATTTTTTAATAAACAAATTCTGGGGTATCTAGTAAATCTTGAAGGGTCCTTATTTTCTTTTGCTAATTCAGGTAGAAATCCTGCCTATAGGGTTTCACTTGTGCTATTGATTATGCTTATAAGTTTCATTTCATCTTGTTAGAATCATATAAGTTCTAAATTGTGCTTACATATTAGAAATCCTGTCTATAGGGTTAAAATTATGATTTGTTAGAAATCCTACCTATAGGGTTAAAATTATGACTTGTTAGAAATCCTGCCTTTAGGTACATCAACCTATCAAATGAATATGTGTTAGCAATCATGCCTATAATACCAATGTCTGGCTTAACTATTTTCTGACTCAATGTGTATAAATTCCTGCTTAAATGCTGCTCAATGATAGAAATCATGCCTATAGGATTAAAATCAGCTCAATGATAGAAATCATGCCTATAGGATTAAAATCAGTTCAATGCTAGAAATCATGTCTATAGAGTTAAAACCAGTTCAAACTTAGAAATCATGCCTATAGGGTAATAATCATCACACTCGTAGAAGTCATGCCTATAGGATTCTACTAATTGATTCGAAATTCGATCATCACTATCAATCACTTAGACAACATGCCTATAGGATTGAACAACAATTATGGATTTGTGATTGTGATTTACTGTTATTCATTACTGTCGAAACACCCAGATATTGTACTGAATATTAAAATCAGTAGGCAAATAATAGGGCCTAATACTTGAATTAAGAAACTGTTTTTGTATGTCATTGCTTGCCTGTTTCTCACATAAATATCCTACATATAGGACTTTAATAATAATAAAGCCTGCTAAATCAGTTGCATGCATTTATTGTTTATGTGTGGAGGTCAATATGAGCCCATATCTGCTTTTATTTGAAATTCCTAATTATTTTGCTTGTCGCCTAGTATTTTATAATTTTGAGCAACCTAGGCATAGTCTAGAATCATCGCAAATAGAGGTTCTAATGCCTCCAAGGCCATAGGTAAGGGACGGGTAGGGCACGCATAGGAAACGAACTAGAATCAACTAGAGCGCCTTAGGTAACAACTTAAAGATAATAATCGGGTAGCAGGAGACGATAGTCTGTGCCCGCTGGATAATATGAGTAACACCCCCGTCTTGGGGGAGTTATGAAGTATTATTTATGTTGCACGGGGTGATCCTATAGGCTAAAAAATTTAGACCCCCTATCCTTATTAAATGGTTTTTTTCACTTTCCTAGACTAATTCGCATAATTTAAATTCGGCCGGGACTCACCGTTGTGGACCTCGAGGGGTGCCTAACACCTCCCCTCAAGGTAATTTGAGCCCTTACCCGATCTTTGGTGATGAAAACTGGTATAATCTGAGTTATTTGTTATAGGTGCCCTAACGCACCGTAACCCGTTAGGTGGCGATTGTAACAACCAAATCCTTTTCCCTACCCTATCAAAAGGAGTTGTCAAAATGTCGAAACCCGATTTCGCGAGAAAAAGGGGGCGCGACATGTGGCGCAAAACATCATGAAACGACGACAAACAATATAATCTATTCGAACATTGTATATACATCAAAACAACACATTACAATACAATACATATGATACGTTATGAAATGATGCATAATGTTTACCTTGAAAAACGGTATTAACAATTATATTTGATTTGTGGTTCTAAAAATATGTGATTTATTTTAACACTAGTTTTTAGGTGAGAAATACTAAGAATAGGTAGGGAAAATAAGATATGCAAACCAAAGCCGTCACAAAACTGGGGCCTTGAGCTCACTGGAACTGGGGGCCTCGAGGTCGGATTGTAGCAATTATTAATAATGAACAATAAATGAATAACAATAAATGAACGCGATAAATAAAAGGGCGATAAATCTGTATAGTAATTGTTGAGCACGTTTGGGCAAGAAAAGTAGAGAATATTCTATTGGAGTGAATATTCATGTGTGTTACAAAATGAAAGGGGTCCCCTTTATATAGGACGGGAGAATCTCAACATAGTACGTGCCTAATTATGACAAAGAAATGCTATTGGTATAGTTGTATAATAGCTTAGTACGAACTTGTACTATTTCTTGCAGACCTTATCAGCTCTAGCCACGTGTCCTTCAGAATTTTCCGCCTTTGCATGACGATCATCGATTTTGTACTACTTTGAGGTTGACCGCAGTGAGCCTTAGATATGCTCTCTCGATGGGTGCACTTCGGGGTCGAACTTCAAACTCTGCTCCGAGCCTCTCGAGGTCAGGCTTGGAGTACCATAGAGACCTCAAAATCGGACTCCCCGATTTTGGCCGTATACAGATAGTCCCCGCATTTCTTAGAGTGAAATGATAAGAAACGCTTTTGAATTCTTGCCTCTTCGATATACACATTGTGACGTCATCCACGTGAGGTCAATAACTGATGTGACAGAAAGGTTGTACAGAGGTCTTGTCAACACGGTTCTCGAAAAGACCACGAACCGCTATTGGTCACCCTTTCAACTCCTTAAATATGCTTAAATGGATCTTATAAATACTTCAATCCCTTTCCTTTTACACTTTTACAACATCTTCAAATCTTCATCAACAGTATTCCGTTTTCATCCTCTTTCTGTGTTCATCTCTTCATCAACTTTCTCTTCTTACTTTGAAACTCTATCATAATCATGGCAAAAACTTCTAAAAAGTCCCTCAAAAAGAGAAAGCCCCTTCCTCGTCACGCTCGTCTAAGAGCAAAAAAGCAGCACCTCCCCATGTTGAGGAGTGTACCCCTGGGCCCTATGAAACATCACCCGATTGTAAATTTGATAAACCTTTTTCTGTACTGGGCCGATGCGAGCCCATGTCCCGGTACATTAGTCTAGTAACCGATATCGAAAAGGTGAAAGTCGATTGTCCTGGTGGGAGAGGAGATGCAAATGGAGATCCCTTTATCTGAAGAAGATATAACTACCCACAAAGCTGGTTTCCTCAGCGTATACACATATCCCTTTACCTTAGGTCATGTGGATCCTTCTTCACCACCAATAGACCTAGTGATGCTCGATTTTTGCCAACAATATCGAGTGACGCTCGGTCATATCTATCCTTCTTTTTGGAGAATCGACTATTTTATTAGATATTTCTCGAACATGGTTGAGGGGATGCCTTTCACTCTCGACCATCTGATTAGATTGTATAGCCCTCGTCTCTATCGAGAGGGCCTAATCAAACTGCAGTGTCGATCTTCAAAGTCATTCTTTGCCAGCATCGACGAAGATAAAGACCAGGGGTGGATGAGCCACTTCGTTCGAGTCAGGACTTTGGACATGATTCTTGCGGGGAAGATGCCATTACCTGAGGGATGGAATATGAGGCGTAAGTGTCGTTACACCGAACATGCTTCATCGACTGAATGTCCTATTTTCCCTCTTTAAACTAATTCTTTCCCTTTTGAATTGATTCTTTTCAAGTTGCATAGCCACTGTGTGGTTCCCCAGCGCGGTCAAGGACCTCCCGGGCTAGGTTTGACTCTTAGACTCCACCTCCCCATATGCCAAGCGCGTTTGGCGCGACCTGGCCAATACTCGATGGAGGCCAAAAATCATGGTGAGTTCTTACCCCTTATTAAAATATTTCTTAAGGGTATGCTCGACCTATTATGCTTGCGCAGGCCTCGGGGAAGCCGTTTTGATGAGACTGCCTCCACCTGGCGAAGTGGAGACCCAAAAACCCGCCAAAGACAAAAAGAGGAAGAAGGAGACGTCTGCGAAGTCTCCGAAACTAAAGAGAGCTAAAGCTCGAAAACTTAGGGACGATGCAATGACCTTAACTTCGGCAATTGTTGAGAGTCTTCGTTCTGAATATGAAGACGATGACGATTGCCCACTGGTACTTAGGGGTAAGTGAAGCGGGGATGCTTCGAAGGCTGCAGAGCTGAAGACTGTCGAGCCAGGGGATTCCGTTATAGTCCCACCTCGAATTGAGGAGACCCTCAAGGAGGGTTTGAATGAAGTCCTTGAGCCGATCATCGACCAGGACACATCTTGTGCCAACGAGTACTTGGTCGGCGAATTTGAAGGACCTAGCTCTGAAACTCTTCGAGGGTGAGAGAAGGACCCAATTGGGGTTGTTAACATAGGTGATCCTCCACCATGCCCATCGTTTTCTCCAGGGCACATACGGGATGCCCAAAATAGGGATACTCCCTATGTGGGGGCATCCCAGGGAGAGAATGATCTATTTGGAGATTACTTTGCCGGTGTTGAGGAGGAGGCTGATCTTGATGCCCCAATTATTCTCGAGGAGGCTGTGAAACTCCAAAAATAAGTATTTTCTCGATATAATATTGTGTTTTAGGTTTTGACTCTTGTTTTTCTAACTTCTTTCCTTTGTGTTACAGATCGTGATGCTCTATGACTAGGCTTCTCCAAATTACGAGTTGAGATGACTCATTGTGAGGAGGAGTTTTGGAAGCTCCTGTCGGAGTCGAACGAGCTCAAAACTCTTCATGCTCAAAGGGAAGAGGAACTGAACGACCTTCGAGCAAGATCGGAGAAAGCACTCCAAGAACGATCCAACTTCACCGAACATGCAAGCTTAGCCTTCGAGGGTTTGCTTTCTATTTTCATAATCCAGCGTCCAACAATTTGACTTGGTTGTTTCAGATCAAGTAGAAGGATGAACTAGTGGGGCATCTTCGAGACGCGATTGTTGTCAAAGATACTGAGATCCTCGAACTGAAGCGGGGTATGGACAATACTTCCTCGGAGAAGGACACTCTTCGAGAGAAGTTGGTTTTGGCCCATCATCTTCTTCAGGGCGCGAAAGAGGATGGCCATAAATATAAGGCGCTTCATGATGAATCGGCCGTCGCGTTATCCTCAGCTAAGTCTGAAGACGATGCACTCATATCCTCATATCGGGAAGATGTTGCTGCAGTGAATGCTCGAGCCAGGAAGATATCTAAAGAGGCCGATCTCAAGCCGACTCGCGCCCTCGACCATGCTCGATTAGAAGCTCGAAGGAAGGCTTTCAAGGAAGTGCACTACAAGGGTTTCGATCTCTCTACCGAGATCGAGGAAGCGAAGGCCTTGGAAGAGGAGTTAGCAGCACTGACCACTTCTGACGAGGGCTCTGCCAGCGGCTCGGAGAGCAATAAAGAAGAAGACTAGGCCCTTCTTCATTCTTTTTAATTCTTCTTCTTTTGGGGTAAAGGCTCCGTGTGAGAGCTTTGTAAAAGAATTCATGTAAATACACTTTTTGGAATACAAAGAATCTTCTCGTTTCACTCTTACTTTTTATTAATGTTTTCAAAGTTTCGCGTTTTAGTGTTTATGCAAAGGTCGAACTCAAACTTTATTTCAAATCCTTCGAGATTGGACTTGGGGTAGCAGAGACCCTTACAATCAGGTTGCTCTGATTCCAATCACATAACCTTCTTAGGGTGGTTCGGTAAGAAATCAGTTTAGCTTCTCGACCCCTCGAAACGTTGTGCGATGGCGTCATTCTCATGATGTGATCATGAAGTGACCGAAGTGACCCGCCGGCTCACTTCCTCACAATTTCTTTTCCAGAGCTGGTTGGCTTTCCATATTAATGAATAGTCGCCGCTCTTCTCTTATATATACTTGCTTTCCTCTTATAAAGAGCTTTACCGCTTTGTGAAACCATTTCTTTTTATAGAGTTACTTTCTTGCACCAGTTCTTCTGCCGCATCAGAACAAAGCTTTTGGCTAAGTTTTCATATTCCCTTTCTTGTTTTGAAGGAATCATGGCTACCATATCCTAATCTGCCATCACAAAGAGGGAAGCCTCACCTCTGCTTCCCGCCCGGCCGGTGGTACACTGCCGGCGTTTGGCGAGCTAACCTCGAACTGCTTCGCCTTTAAGAAAGATCTTACACTAGAGAAATCCCACAATGCCCTCGGCCATCGAGAACATGCTTTGAGGTACATTAGATAAATCGAGGAGAGACACCTCGAAGCTGTGAGGAGATACTGTGGATGGGGAGAGACAGTAGCGCTATAGATACCCTCTTGGGAAGAGGATATCATGGCCCATGTAGAGGGGTTCTGAACGTGTATATGTACCCCTTTACATTCGGTCATCTCGACCGACTCATGCTCGAGTTCTATCGAAGGTATCGGGTTACTCTGGCTCATATCCATCCGTCTTTCTAGCGGATCGTGCTGATGATGAAATTTTTCACTGAAAAGCCCGAGCTTGAGTTCACTCTTATCCACCTCATTAGATTATATCGGCCTCTGCATTATCGAGGTCTAATTACACTACGACGTCGGTCCACCAAGCCCTTATTTTCCAGCGACGATGAGGACAAGGATCAAGGGTGGATGAGTTGGTTTATTTGAGTGAGGACTGCCGACATCATTCCTGCGGAGTTCCTGTCGTTCCCCGAGAAATGGAATTTCAAACGTAAGTAAGACGCTGCACTTTATTACCTTTGTTCTCAATTTTTCCAGGATTCATAAGAACGCTCCCTTTCCTCCTCTACAGCGGTCCCCTGGATGCCAAATGAGGTCCCCGATCTTGCAAACTAGGTCCGCAAACTGGTAGCCTCTTCGACTTATGACGAACGCAAGTGGCGAGATTTGTCGAAGGGCAAATGGGAGGCTAAACACCATGGTATGTGCTATGTAGTTCCTCTCCCAAGGAATACTTTTCTTTATGTACACTAACTTCTTTACTGAGGCATCAGTGAGTTCTCTGAGATGAGACCGTCCCTTCTCAGGGAGGAGGAAGGACCTTCGGCTTCTGAGCTAAGGAAGGATAATAAAAGGAAAAGATCCTCGAGGGACGAGGATACTTGTAGCCAGGCAGGACCCGCCCGAGGCGCAGGGAGGATGTTGACGTTGACGAAGATCTCATATTTATTGGTCGATCTGTGGATGTTAATGCATTTGAAGAGGATGGTTCTACGTTGACAGCTCGAACCAGAAGGTCTCCCGAGGCTGTCAAGCCTGCTGAACTCGAGGACCCTAGCCTCGAGGGAGAGATTCCACAAGAAAGGAGGGGTGAAGGTCCTTTATTACCTGATTTGGAAGCTGGTTCTCCGGGGGGAATGGGCTTCGACGTACCTCCGTCTAATTAGAGCACCTCAGGTGATTTTCCCGAGGCCAGGACAGCGGGTCCTTCGCCATTGTTTTCATCTTCCTTCGAGGATACCACGATGGACGCTCGGAGCTAGAGATCACCCATATTAGGTGGAGTCCCAAGTAGACACGGCCCCTTCCAGGGTTGCTCTATCGGGGTCGATGAGACCGAGCGAGTAGATGCGAAATCGACCTTCGAGGAAGCTCAGCGACTCTGCTCTGTGGTGAGTTCTGATGTCATTATAACTTTTCTAACTTTGTACTTTCTTCTTTTCTTAACTGAATCTTCTTTCTTGTAGGCCTTCAACAAACTTAAGTCTGAGTTGCTCCGCTGTGAGGCCAAGTTGCGTAAATCCTTGAACGGGGAAAAATCCCTTAGGCTTCTTTGCAGCAAGAAGGAAAAGGAATTGGTACATCTTCAGTCAGAATTGAACTGAGCCCGTGAGCAAGAAGACAAGCTGGAACAACTTCGGGGCGAAGTCAACCAGGTTAACTCTGAGTGCAATGAGTTGAAGGCACAGATGGATGCCCTTGTTGCGGCCAGAAAAAACGTTTTGGCTAAGGTCTCTGCCCTTGAAATTCAACTCCATAGTGCTCGAGAGGGCAACTCGATTCAGGCGAGCAGGATAGCTAAGCTTGAAACCGATCTCTTGAAGATGAAGGCCGAAGTCGTAGAGGCTCGAATCAAAGCCGAAGAGGTCCGAGTAAAGGCCGATAAGAAGGTGGTCGTCTACCTAAAAGATGCTACTGACTCTCGAACGGAGTTGAGGGGGGCTTTAGATAGAGAGAGAATAAGCAATGAGTATGCCCGATGTAGATCCTGGAGGGAAACCCTTGAGGAGATTCATGTTAAGGGCTTCGATCTCTCAGAGGAGATAGAGCAGGCCAAAACAGATGAAGTTGACGCCAAGTTCTTCGTTTCTTCCGATGCCGAAGCTGATGTTTGAAGATAATAAGGAAAAGGCCGGTGAGGGAGCTGATAAAGGCATAGCCCCCGATGGGGGAGCACTAAGTCCCCGAAGATATATATATATATATATATATATATATATATATATATATATAAAAGAAACCTTTTGGGTTTCCCTTTGTATAAATTTCCAACTTGCTTGTGTATTTGTTTTCGTTTTGAATTTTGATGCTTATCGACAATCAGTCTGATATGTTGGACTTCAAAATAAAAACCTTAGGTTTTTGTGCTTGATGAGCAATTGATAATAGATAATAGTTGACCGTTTAGGGCTCGGTCCTCGAATCAAGTTTTGACTCAGGCTCATCGACCCTTAGGTTTTTAACACAATGGCCCTTAGGCTAGTTTCAACTTGGACCTTAGGATATTTAGATCGGCCCTGAGGCTCTTTAAGTTAAACATTAGGCTCTTTAGGTTGGCCCTTAGGCTTTTTTTAGGTTGGGTCGATTCGACCTCTAATATGGCTATAGTTTTCCCCCATTCTAGCTAAAGACTTTTGAAGTTTTGATTATGCCTTGGCATGTTTTGTGTTCGTCCGACTCTTTGACGACTCAAACGAGAACCTCGATTAAAGTCGATATGTGAAGATAATTGAGTACTTCGTGAGGTTCTCTCGAAGGCTTATTTTTCGAAGCCTTTTCACTGAAGGTTGATTGTTTCGAAGCCTTTTCATTGTTCGGTGCTGATATTGTTGAAGCTCCTTTGCTTATGCCGAGGGTAGCCTGATTAACCGGTTTTTTCGAAGTGTTTGAAGGCCGTCAGATTTTATGGCGGAAGTCGGACATCTCCGAGCCGCATTAATTGGGCCATAGCCTTTAAATACGTCCGTAGTCTTTATGTTTGTTCGTAGCCTTTAGTCCCTGGGTGAGATGACCTTGGCGTCTATATCGAGGGTATGCCTTTTTAGGGGTCTTACAAGTTCGAATATATAGCCTTGGCCTTAATATATGGGTTATGCCCTTTTAAGGTCTTATAAATTTGGGTATGCCTCGTTGAGGTCTTATAAACTTGATATTGCCTCATTGAAGTCTCATAGGTTCGATGTTGCCTCACTGAGGTCTTACGAGCTCGAAGTTGCATCATTGAGGTCTTACGAATTCGAGTCTTTGATGGCTTGATGAGCCATCAAATACTGAGTATGATAGACCCTTGTGGTCCGGCCCTTTCTCGGACCCCACACATAGCGGGAGCTTAGTGCACCGGGTTGCCGATAGCTTGATGAGCTGACTGTCAACGACGGTCCCCGAGTGTTTGAGGGTTTTTGTCTCTTGAGCCGTTTTATGTGCAAATAGTAAACTTCTTTGAGGCATAGGGTGTTTTGATAAACAAAGATGCATCTTCGATTACTTGATACAGGTGTACATGTTCTTGCCGTCGGGGGCTTGACTATTCCATGCGGACACGGTTCATTTGATCGTTTGGCCCGATACAACATTCTCCTATCGAAAACCTTTTTGGTGTATCTCGATTCCTTTGAAAAGGTAACCTCCTATGGTGATTCCCCCCAATATTCGAGGTTGATTGAAAAGAAGCCTTGAATACTTGTTGAGTTCTCCTTAGGTAGCATATAGATGTTACTCATTAAAAACCTTTCCGGTAAAACCCATTTGGGATAAAACCCGATCTTAGGGAAAAAGAGTGCAACACATACTTTAAAACCCAAGGTCTTTGAGCTGGAGGGTGCTTCGATTCCTCTCAACCAAACACCTGTAACGAGTTAGCATGAAGTGTAAATAAGAAGGAGAAGATTGTACCTCGGTGATAATTGTGCTCGAGCATCGAGATGTTCCAGTTGCTTGGTAGTTGCTCGCCTTCTATGGTGTTAAGTTTGTTGGGCCTTTTGCCTACCACTCCGAGGACGCGGTACGGTACTTCCCAACTAGGGCCGTGCTTCCCTTCATTCGAGTTTCGAGTGTTGGGGGTGACTTTTCTTGGAGTTAAGTTCCTGACTTCGAAGAAGCGGGGGTTTATCGTAGCACCTTTCGATCTTTTGCCTTCGAGTGGCCATTCGTGGTTGAACTTCATGTTATACCTTCTGAGGACATTAAATGCTACCTGCAAACGAGTCAAATGGTCCTCTGCGCGCAGGAACTTAACTAGCATGTCATAAATGCAAACTCCCATAGACTTGCCTACTTGATGTTTGAACATTTTATTAACTAAGCGTTGATATATGGATCTCGTGTTTTTTAAGCCCGAAGGGCATTATATTATAATAATATGTAAACATCGAGAAAAACTTGGGCAGTGGGGTTGAGTCTTTAGGGCATGCTTTATTCGGGTCTTTATAGTCTACACACATTCTTTCTATTTTGAGAAATTTTGTTACCTCGTCTTTGATGAATGCATGCTTTACCTCGGATTGAGACTTGTTCAAGCTCCTCGACATTGACTTCGTCATTCTCGATCGACTACTCATTGATCTCCTGCCCTTTGGGTTCAACCGATGGTGTAGACCATGGTTGCTATTTGGTTGTTTGCTTGTCTTTTGGCTCATTTGATGTAGAGGGCGTCGATGCTGGTGCCATGTCGTGCACCACGAACATCTCCCTTGATGCATGCTGCTCCCTGTACACTGTTTTTACTCCATCCTTCGTTGGAAACTTTATCATTTGATGAAAGGGTTGATGGCACCTCTCTCATACTATGTATCCATGGCCTCCCAAGTAAGGCATTATATCTCATGTCACCTTCGATGATATGAAACTTGGTATCTTGAATTGTACTGGCCACATTGACTAGGAGGATGATTTCCCCCTTTGTTGTCTCGCTTGCCACGTTGAATCCATTTAGGACTCGTGAGGCGGGTATGATCTGATCGAGGAGTCCGAGCTGCTCAACCACCCTCGACCTGATTATGTTGGTCGAGCTACTTGGATCCACGAGTGCACGTATAATTTGAATATTATTCAAAAGAAAAGAAATTACCAGTGCATCATTATGGGGCTGAGACAAATCCTCAATGTCTTCTTCGCTAAATGCAAGGACATCCTCGGGTATGTAGCTCCGATTTCGCTTTTCCCTTGTGATGGATATTTTTGTTTGTTTGAACACGGGTCCCTGTGGGACGTCGAATCCTCCGATGATCATGTGAATGACGTGCTGAGGTTTTTCTGGTTCATTATTCCTGTTCGCCTCCCTTTCTCGAAATTGGTTCTTAGCTCGGTTGTTGAGGAACTCCCGAAGGTTCCCTTTGTTGATCAATCGGGTTACCTCTTCTCGAAGCTGTCTACAATCCTCGGTCCTATGAACGTGAATGTCATGATATTTTCATACTACGTTGGGGTTCCTTTGCGAAGGATCTGACTGTATGGGTTTTGTCCATCTGGTATCTTTGATCTTACCCATGGCTGATACGATCTCCGATGCATCGATGTTAAAGTTGTACTCGGACAACCAGGGTGCTTCCATCGGCCCCGCGCGCCTATCGAATCAAGTTTTGTTCATGAGTCCCCGAGAATTTTGGCCTCAGTCCAACCTTCAATCATTTCGAGGTATGTTACGCCTTAGAGACTTTCTTAGATCCTCGACATAAGGTTGGTATCTTGTCTTATTCGATCTCGGCTCTCTTTCTGGATTTCTTGATTCTTTAGTTAATAGCCTGTTTGGGTACACTGAACTCGAGGGGCTCCCAATTGGTCATCCTTGACCCTAATCTTCGATTGATACCTATTGTGCACATCCGCCCAAGTTACGGCGGGATACTCGACCAAATTTTGTTTCAACTGCTTTGAGCTATCGAGCTTCGTTCGTTCAAGCCCTGAGTGAAGTCCTGCACTGGCCAGTCATCGGAGACAGGAGGTAATTCCATTCGCTCCATCTGAAAGCGAGATACGAACTCCCTTAACATCTCGTTTTCTCTTTGTTTGATTTTGAAGACATCAGACTTCCTTGTAACGACTTTGATGGCACCAGCGTGTGCCTTCACAAAAGAGTCTTCCAACATGGCAAACGAATCTATTGAGTTTGGGAGTAGGTTATGATACCATATCATGGCTCCCTTTGACAGTGTTTCTCCAAATTTCTTCAACAAGACGGACTCAATCTCGTCATCCTTTAAGTCATTCCCTTTTATGGCACAAGTATAAGTGGTAATGTGCTCATTAGGGTCCGTGGTCCCGTTATACTTTGGGATATCGGGCATCCTGAACTTCTTCGGAATGGGTTTCAGAGCCGCACTCGATGGAAATGGTTTCTGCACAAACTTCTTCGGATCAACACCCTTCAAAATCGGTGGTGCGCCTGGGATCTGGTCGACCCTAGAGTTATAGGTCTCCACTTTTTTGTCGTTAGCTTCTATCTTCTTTTCTCCTAACTCAATCCTTTTAGTGAGGTCCTCTAGCATCTTCATAATGGCGGGGTCTGTTGCTGACCCATTGTTATTCGATCTCTCTAGTGCTTGCTCGACTCGAGGAGCGATTTCCGATACTGCTGTGCTTGGAGTTTTCTGCTGACTTTGTAGCTGA
The DNA here is from genome assembly GCA_005239495.1 of Nicotiana undulata. Lineage (NCBI taxonomy): Eukaryota > Viridiplantae > Streptophyta > Magnoliopsida > Solanales > Solanaceae > Nicotiana > Nicotiana undulata. The sequence continues at coordinate 7,067 of ML253187.1, read as the reverse complement.
GAAATAACCAGTTGATGTGCTTGTAACATCTTAAAAATGACTTGTAGGCTAACTTCTCTTTCCTCTCGAGCTGGAGTTCTTTGCGCCTCATGTTGGTCACCTCCGCGCACACTTCCGGCGGTATCAGAGTCTACATCAACATAGAGCCTTGCGTGAGCCTACATCGACGAGGATTTGTGCTGATGCCACCCCAGGATTTTGCGGTGGTACACCAACGACTGAGGCAGCTGCACCATTCTCTCCATGAAGCTCAAGACCGTTGTTTCCGTGTGCATTTGTTGAGTTAGACATTTTTGACCTGAAATCAAAGATTCTCGGACAAGAAAAAGTGTGAAAAATAACTTGTGTTTTCAGAAAACTAGCACCAAAACAATCACTATTATTTTTAGCCTCACGATGGGCGCCGAACTATTTACCTTGAAAAACGGTATTAACAATTATATTTGATTTGTGGTTCTAAAAATATGTGATTTATTTTAACACTAGTTGTTAGGTGAGAAATACTAAGAATAGGTAGGGAAAATAAGATATGCAAACCAAAGCCGTCACAAAACTGGGGCCTTGAGCTCACTGGAACTGGGGGCCTCGAGGTCGGATTGTAGCAATTATTAATAATGAACAATAAATGAATAACAATAAATGAACGCGATAAATAAAAGGGCGATAAATCTGTATAGTAATTGTTGAGCACGTTTGGGCAAGAAAAGTAGAGAATATTCTATTGGAGTGAATATTCATGTGTGTTACAAAATGAAAGGGGTCCCCTTTATATAGGACGGGAGAATCTCAACATAGTACGTGCCTAATTATGACAAAGAAATGCTATTGGTATAGTTGTATAATAGCTTAGTACGAACTTGTACTATTTCTTGCAGACCTTATCAGCTCTAGCCACGTGTCCTTCAGAATTTTCCGCCTTTGCATGACGATCATCGATTTTGTACTACTTTGAGGTTGACCGCAGTGAGCCTTAGATATGCTCTCTCGATGGGTGCACTTCGGGGTCGAACTTCAAACTCTGCTCCGAGCCTCTCGAGGTCGGGCTTGGAGTACCATAGAGACCTCAAAATCGGACTCCCCGATTTTGGCCGTATACACATAACATTTAGGAGCGTAGTCCGAGGTCTTTGGTGCCTTGATGCTTGACTTAGAGCTTGAACTAGGGGCAATCCAACAACCACTTCAATTAGAAACCATCAAGAGGGCAAGAGAGGAGGAGCCGTTGATATTCTTTTGGAGTTCATCCCTGCTGACCTTTAATACTTGTGACTCTCGAGAGTCTTTTGTAGGATACTTGGCCAAAGTGTGACTGCTTAGCCCATAAGTAAGTACTGTGGCAAAGTGACTCTTGCTCACTCGACATGATCGTACACAATCATTCAAACAAGTTGCAAGTGAAAAGTATGGATAATTTAAGGGGCTTTTAATGTATTTTGCTTTTACAATATATATATAAAATCAAAAGATATAAATAAAAATAAAAATATAGATAAAACAAAACAAAATACAAAAAGAAGAAAAACCGAAAGAAACATATAAGAAAGAGAAAACGGGAAACTCTCCGATCAGGCGACAAAAGAAAGCTCGAGTTGAGTAGAGTTGTAATGAAAAGAGACCGTAGCCTATAATTTGCCCTTATGATCCAAACATAGCTCAAAACCCTTTAAATTGTGAAGAAACCGAACCATTTTCTCATTGATTCTTCAAATTTACCATGGCGAAGCCCGAGAATTTGAAGTCAAATTCTTCAAAGGATCCCTCTGATTCCTTTCCTCCTTCCTATTCCCTCGAAAAGTTTCGCCTCTACGAAACACGCGCTGTACGTTACAATTTTCACTTCCTTTCTCTTTGTTTTTTATTTTGTTGAGAAAAACCAATTTTTGATTGATTGTAAATTTGGTGTTTTGCAGAGGTTTTACTTAATAGGGAGTGATAGGAATAAGCAATTCTTCAGAGTGCTAAAAATTGATAGAATGGAGCCTTCAGATCTTAACATAAGTGAAGACCCAGTTGTGTATCCGCCTCAGGAAGTTAAAAACTTACTTCAGCGCATTGCTGAAGGTAATAGAGCTACTGGGGGTTTGAACTTTGTGGCTAAAGTCTATGGCATTGCTGGTTAGTCAATCTTTGTTTAAAGTATTAAAATTTCATGCTTTAAAGGAATTTTGGGCTAATCTTTTTGTTGTTGTCGTTATTATTTGATGGATTTGATTATTAGGTTGCATTAAATTTTTGGAGTCATATTATCTTGTGTTGGTGACTAGAAGGCGCCAAATTGGATGTGTATGTGGTCATGCGATATATAGTATAGACGAGACCCAAATTATTACGATACCTCATGTCTCGGTTCAAACTGATGTTGCTCATTCGAAAACTGAGTTAAGGTAAGTGGTTTGGTTTATTTGGTTGAATCTTTTGGAATGAGAAGCTTTTGTTTGTTGCATACTGTTTATATGTCTTTTGAGCTAGTGATATGATTTCCTTTCTCTTTTGTTCTTTAATAGGTTATGTTGAGAGTTTTTTTTTTAAAGTATACTGAGGGTTGGATTAAAGTGCTGTCTTCCTTTCTTGTATGTTTTGACTAAGCGGCCATTTCGAATCCAGCCGTAATATATCTATTTGGGTTTTACTTTTTGATCGGTGAGGTACTTTTATTAACTATACTGTGCCAAGAAGGGGCAAAGATGTACAAAAAGGACCATACTCTTTAAGGAGCATCAGAGTATCCATATCATTACATTGTTCGTTCTACACAAAAACGTCACAAAGTATAAAGACATATAATTTGTACAGCCTCAAATTTATCCTCAAGCATCTGCAGTTGCAGAACCTCAAATTTGCCCTAAAAAATCTATGATTTTGTTACTTCCACACATTCCATATTATGCATGGAGGACCAGTTATAAAAAAACTTTACCTTGCCTCGTTGATCTTTTGCCCTTGTCAGCTTTCAAAACTATCCTTCACTTATTGTAGCATAACCAACTGTACTAGCATAAACACAGAGTCTGCTAGGTGGATCCGACACGCACCCGACGACCTTTTTTAAGAGTCCGAGCAACATACTTCTAGGTCAAGAAATGACGAAAATTGCCATTGCTATGTTTCTTTTTGAGATGATTTTCTTTAGAAATAATGATTGCAAAGTAGTGTACCCATGTTCTATTTCCCATGAAGGTGTTTGATTGAGTCCGAGTTTAAGATGTTAGTTTGACTTATGTATTATATTAGTGGTAATAGTTGAGAATATTAAAATTGTGAACTGGAAATTTAGTTCAACAGAATTTGATTAGTTAAATGAATTTGAATATTTGAAAGTTATAAACATTCCAAGATAGAAAGAGTATCATAATTTTTTTTACAGAGAAAGTACTTCATCGGTCATTTTTCTCCTGTTTCTTCTTTGAATTGTTCATCATTTCTATTCGGTATATGTTCTTAGTTTAGTCCTTCAAAGATGACTGCTTTTGCATCTGATCCGGAAATTATGAAATAAACCATCATTGCTTTGTGTCAGTTCCTTTTCGCTCAACTTTAGTGTTGTTTATGTTTAATTTCTCAAATTTGATGCCCTCTGTTTGATTTAGTGAACAAATATTTGGCCCTTAGTGTCTTGGCTTACTAAATTTTCAATAAATGCAGGTACAAGAAGCTTTTGTCCAGTGTTGACTTGACAAAAGATTTTTTCTACAGTTATACCTATCCAATAATGCGAAGCTTGCAGAAGAATATCTTGTCTACGGGTGAGGATGGGATGCCGTATGACAATATTTTTGTCTGGAATAGTTATCTAACACATACAATTAGATCAAGATGCAAGAACACAATGTGGACAATTGCTTTAGTTCATGGGCACTTTAAGCAGGTGTTTGCTTACTTTTCCGTATGTTTTTGTTGATAACCTAGAAATCCTCGAGGGCCAGTAGAGCATGGTTCGAAACTTGGTGGATAATGGGTCCGCCTCTCTACCCATCATTATATTGATATGGAAATGAAAATCCAAGGTTGTAGTATAGAAAGTTAAATTTACTAAACATTATTCCCTGCATCTGATTCTGAGATGGCTAATTACAGTGACATGGGCTAGCTTGTGTAATTTCCCCTCCAACTCCTATCATATAAAACTAACCATTGAATATATTTGAATCGCAAATCACTGTGAACTTCATTTCCTATCTGAGCTTCATGCCAACTGTCTCATTCTCCATGTACAAATAAATGACAATATGTATATTTTTGTGTTTAATCCATTTTTAAGTGGGTCTCTATGACAAGTACATAACCATGAAACAGATCCATTTCCCTTATAAATATTCTTCATAAGAAATACTTCAGCTTGGCTTGAGCTGTTATTGTGAAAATGAGATTCTCTACCTGTTTTCAGCATGCTTAGCTTGCTATCTTCTTCTTTAATTTTCTATTTTCATATTTGTTGTGATATATCCCTTCGACAATCCCCTGAGTATTTCAGACCAGTTGATGGTAAATTGCTTTGACACCCAATATCTAATCTTTGCTTAATGCTTGCAGACTAGGCTATCAATATTTGGAAAAGACTTCAGTGTTTCTCTTGTTTCTAGGCGTTCTCGGCATTTTGCTGGAACACGGTATGCACTGCCCTCTTTTTTTCTTTAATTGTTTCTCTCATAATTTCCAGAAGCTTTTCTTTTGCTTGCCAGCTTTGTTTCACTGAATAACTGTACAAACTAAGAAGTGGTAAAAAGCAAACTTATCTTCTCTGGTGGAAGAAAACTGAAATGGGAGGCAATAAGTTGGCTTAGGAGAAGTTAAACGGACAAGGTCAATTTGTTGTTTATTTCTGTTTATCTTTCAGTCTCTAATGGGGTTTCCTACTACGAGTTACTTGAAACTTATTATTAAGCTAATATATGCTGCTACTTTTTATAACAGATGGGCTTATGAGTGAACAAGTTTTCACGTGTCTAGGAAACAGATTTTAGAATCTTATGTGCAGAGTGGCTTAAATCTTGTTGCATCAAATTGTGGGTTAAGATCTGAGCTATTTACTCTTCATTCTTGAGTAATTAAGTAACTTGCTCAAGATATTTGTTCTATGCAATTAGTTGGGATAAGAGTTTTAGATGACAAGTGATATGGAATTTCACGTTTCAGCAAGGTGGACACTGGTAAATTGCATGTTTGTTATGTTGGGGCTCAAAATTTTGTTTAATCCATCGTCAATGCTTTAGTTTTGGTATCAGCTTCTCTTTTCATGTCTATGAGTGTATGATGATTTATAGTTGATTTTATAACCTATCAATTACTTGCTTGGATCATTCTGTCTTTATTCGATATCCAGAGGGGACCCTTTTTTTTAATAACCATGGTGGGCGGGCTGCACGCACCTAGATTAATTCCAATGGGTACCTGCTGCCACCAACATATGTACTGGGTAATTCTGTCCATCATGGCGTGGAAAGAAGAAATTCAATAATCTCTTTCTACACTTCCAAACCAAGGATCTCGATAGATTCTGTACTTATTAGGTATCGGGGTTGCCTAGTCCAGATCATGCGTTGTTATTTTACTCTTTAACATTCTCGATAATATAAAATGACCATTGCAGGCTCGATGACACTGATAGGAATTCTGAGTGTTAATCTTCTATTAAGCCAGGAGGGGCCTCTACGTGATCTTAGTAGGTATAGGGCAGAGTGTTGGCCTGTTATGAACTCTCATATCCAGAAGATGAAGGTAGCAAAGATGAGTATGTTGAGGTGGATGTGCGGTCACACTAGGATGGATAAGATTATGAATGAAGATATTCGGAAGAAGGCGGGCGTGGCCCCCGTGGATGATAAGATGCGGGAAGCGAGGTTCAGATGGTTGGGGCATGTGCGGAGGAGAAGCCTTGATGCTCCGGTGATGAGGTGTGAGCTGTTGACTTGGTGGGTATGAGAGGAGGTAAAGAGCGGCCTAAGAAGTATTTGGGAGAGGTGATCAGGCAGCACATGACACGACTGCATTTTTCGAGGACATGACCCTTGATTTATGTTGCGCGGATTCTTCAAAACAATTGCCGCATCCGTGTCGGATCCTCCAAAAATAACTATTTTTGGAGGATCCGACACGTACCCACGTATATTTTCGGAGATTCCAAGCGACATAGCCCTTGATAAGAAGGTCTGGAGGTCAAGCATTAGGGTTGTAGGCTAGGGGGTAGTCGAGCATTTCCTACTTCATACCGGGGGTGGGGCGGGGTTGGATAGGGTTGATCTTAGATAGCTTGTGGTTAATGTTGAGTCCACACTATCCTTTCTGTTTTTCATAGCCCCGGGCCTTAATTACTGGTTACTGTTATTGCATGTCATCTATTTTATTTTTTTGTTTTTATGCTTTTGTTACTATTTCTACGGTTTCTGCTGACGTTACTGATGAATTGTCTCTTCTTGTTTTATTTCCGTCTTCCTGAGCCGAGGGTCTATCAGAAACAGTCTCTCCGCCCCATTGGCGGTAGGTGTAAAGCCTGCGTACACACTACCTCCCCAGACCCCACTTTGTGGGATTTTACTGGGTCGTTGTTGTTGTTGTAGATCAATGGCAAGTCCTTGGCATCTTCACCTTCATCTCGTGAGTGGCAACATGAATGCAAGGACCAACGACGGAAAAACACGGGCGGAGATGCCGTTGATGAACCACATGGACACCCCATCAGTTTAATGTGGGGCGTGGAGGAAGACTAGAGTATTGGCTTTGTCAGAAGTTGAAATGCCGCTTGAGTCGAGCTGGTGACATGAATTTGGACGTATATTGTGTGTGTGTGGGGGGGGGGGGGGGAGGAGTAGAACCAGGTAACTTGGAAGAGAATGGGTGAAAAAGGTAGCAAATTAATGAATGACCGTATCTGTTACTAACCACATGAGATTCACGTGAAAAGAGGGTTAAATTTAACTGAGATTTTAGACAATTCTGTTAGATTTAGGGTTAGGACCAAAATGATTCACTTTTTCTATACATTAAGGACCATATCTATTAGGGTGTATATGTAGATTTAGAGAAGAAGAAAAGGCTTCTTGTATTTCTGTGTATTATTCACATCAAAGGTA